>JAXCGZ010010909.1:0-15028 GCA_037179515.1 Halocaridina rubra | reverse complement strand
ATATATATATATATATATATATATATATATATATATATATATATATATATATATATATATATATATATATATATATATATATATATATATATATATATATATATATATATATATGTGTGTGATTACCTAATTGTGATTACCTAATTGTGTTTACGGGAAAGAGCCCAAAGCTCGTATCTTCCCGTCTCCTGATCGGTTCCATTTTTAGACTTAGTGATACTTATCATACTTGTCTTTAAAACTATGGATTGAGATAGCATTAACTACCTCCTCGCTTAGCCAATTCCAATTATCAACTACTCTTACACTGAAAAAGTATTTCCTTACATCCTGCAAACAAGTTTTCTTACGAAGCTTCAAACTATGACCTCTAGTTCTAGAGCCAGCCATATCGAAGTATCGATCCCTATCCACTCTATCATAACCATGAAGGAATTTAAAGACTGTCACCATATCCCCCCTTACTCTTCTAGCTTCAAGTGATGGCAAGTCTAATTCCCTCAGCCTCTCATCATAACCGAGATTGCGTATTTCTGGCACCAGTTTCGTGGCATGTCTTTGAACTTTTTCAAGCTTAGCTATGTGCTTTTTCAAGTGCGGATTCCAAAAGGGGGCTGCATATTCGAGTTTTGGCCTCACATAGGTTACATAAATATTTCTGAACATTTCCTTGTCCATGTGCCTGAAGGCTACCCTTACATTTGATAAGAATGCATATGCTGCCCTTACTATGCCATTTATATGTATTTCTGGAGACAAATCTGCCAGTATGTTTACTCCTAGATCTCTCTCATTTTCTGTCTCTTGAAGTTGTACTCCAGCCACCGAGTAGTCAAGCTTGGGCCTTCTTGCACTTGTACCCATTCTCATTACCTTACATTTTGAGGTATTGAATTTCATTAGCCACTTTTCTGACCACTCATGCAGATTATTTAGATCCTCCTGAAGTTCTCTACCATTGTTCTCGTTTTTTACTTTCTTCACAATCTTTGCATCATCTGCAAACATATTCATGAATGAATTTACAGACTCTGGTAGGTCATTTACATATACAAGGAACAAAAGTGGCCCTAAAACTGAACCCTGTGGAACTCCACTACTAACTCTTCTCCATTCAGACACTGAGTGTCTTACTCTAACCCTCTGTTCCCTTCCTTCTAAGTAAGTTTTTATCCATTCCAAGACATTTCCACCTATTCTAGCCATTGATTGCAGCTTCCTAATAAGTCTCCCATGTGGAACAGTGTCAAACGCTTTCTGGAAGTCTAGGAATATGCAATCTGCCCAGCCCTCTCTTTCCTGTAAGATTTGGCTTACCTCATCATAAAATTCTAATAAGTTTGTTACTGTTGATCTTCCTTCTCTGAAGCCATGTTGCCTCACTGACAAAAAGTTGAAGGATTCCAAGTGAAGAGAGATATGTTTCCTTAGTAGTTTCTCCATATGTTTGCAAACTATGCTGGTCAAGGAAACTGGTCTATAGTTCAGAGCCGTATCCCTCCTTCCCTTTTTGAAGATAGGTATCACATTTGCTTGTTTCCAGCATCTTGGAATCTCCCCCGACTCCAGTGACTCCTTAAATATGATACTTAGTGCCACTGATATTGTGTTTGTGCATTTTTTAAGCACATGAGGGGATATGTCATCAGGACCTGTAGCTTTATGAACATCTAAATCCATCAGCGCTTTGCATACCTCTGTGGCTGTAAGGTTGATGTTCTCTAATACCGGCCCTTGAGCTTCTATCACTGCAATCTGAGGGGGTGGGGTATTTTCTACTGTAAATACTGACTGAAACTCCTTGTACAATTCTTTGCAGATCTCTTCATCCGTCTCAGTGATGCTTCCATCCGCTCTCTTTAGCCTTAAAACCTGTTCTTTTACCTTCAGTTTTCCTCTGATAAAGCTGTGGAAAAGCTTGGGATTTTCTTTAGCCTTCCTGGTGATGTCCCTCTCATAATCTCTCTCTGCCTCTCTCCTTTTACTTAGGTAGTCATTTCTTGCTCTTTTGTAGGTTTGCCAGGCATTTATGTTTTTTCTCCTCCTATACCTTTTCCAGCATTTGTCTCTCCACTCCTTAGCTCTTTTACACCCATTATCGAACCATTTCTCTCTGGCATGAATTACACCTACTTTGGTGACAGGTATGCAGCAATCTACTATCTTCCCATATTTCTCACAAAAGATGTCATACATTTCTTGTACAGATTTGTTGTAAAATAAGGTTCTCCAGTCAATAACTGCAAAAAGCTCATTCATTTTGATGTAATCTCCTTTCGGATAGTTCCTCCTCATGTCCTCAGTGCCTCTACTCTCAGGAAGAATGTCTTCAATGATATACTCCATCAACAACACACAGTGGTCACTCTTTCCAATTGGTGGTTCATACTCAATATTTTCAATATCCAACACATTATCTGTGAACACCAGATCAAGTAGTGATGGCTCATCCCCACTCCTGGCTCTTGTTGGTTCCATTACATGTTGGTGTAGGAAATTCCCTTGTACGCAATCAAGGAATCTTGCCCCAAATGAGTCCTCACCACTGTGTGGGTCAAGATTTATCCAATCTATCTCTTTATGATTAAAGTCTCCCATAATCAAAATGTGTGTGTGTGTGTGTGTGTGTGTGTGTGTGTGTGTGTGTGTGTGTGTGTTTGTGTGTGTGATTACCTAATTCTGCTCATGGGAAAGAGCTCCAAGTTCGTAACTACCAGTCTCCCGGTCGGTTCCACTTTGTACTTAGTGATACTTATCATACTTGTCTTTAAAACTATGGATTGAGTAAGCATTAACTACCTCCTCTCTTAGCGAATTCCAAATATCAGCTACTCTTACCCTAAAAAAGTACTTGCTTACATCTTGCAAAGAAGTTTTCTTACAAAACTTCAAACTATGACCTCTAGTTCTATTGCCAGCCATATCAAAATATCGATCCCTATCTACTGTGTCATAACCATGAATGAATTTAAAAGCTGTAACTATATCCCTCCTAATTCTTTTAGCTTTCGAGTTATGGTAAGTCTAATTCCCTCAGCCTCTCATCATAACTGAGATTGCGTATTTCTGGCACCAGTTTTGTGGCATGTCTTTGAATTTTTTTCCAGCTTAACTACGTGCTTTTTCAAGTGCGGATTCCAAAAGAGGGCTGCATATTAAAGCTTTGGCCTCACGTAGGTTGCATAATCATTTCTGAACATTTCCTTGTTCATGTGCCTGAAGGCTACCCTTACATTTGCTAATAAAGTATATGCTGCCCTTACTATGCCATATATATGCATTTCTGGAGACAAATCTGCCAGTATATTTACTCCTAGATCTCTATCATTCTCTGTCTCTTGAAGTTCTGTTCCTTCCATTCACTAGTCAAGCTTGGACCTTTTTTCACTTGCACCCATTCTCATTACCTTGCATTTAAAAGTATCGAATTTCATTAGCCACTTTTCTGACCACTCATGGAGACTAATTAGGTCTCCCTGAAGTTTTCTACCATTGTTCTCGCCTCTTACTTTCTTCATCGTCTTTGCATCATTTACAAGCATATTTATAAATGAATTTACAGACTCTGGTAGGTTATTGACATATACAAGGAACAATAGTGGCCCTAAAATTGAACCCTCTGGAAATCCACTGCTAACCCTTTTCTATTCAGACACTGAGTGTTTTACTCTAATCCTCTGTTCCCTTCCTTCTAAGTAAGTTTTTGTCCATTCCAAGACATTTCCACCTATTCTTGCCATTCCTTGCAGCTTCTTAATAAACCTCCCATGTGAGACCGTATCAAATGCCTTGAGGAAGGCTAGGAATATGCAATCTGCCCAACCTTCTCTTTCCTGTACGATCCAGCTTACTTCATCATAAAATTCTAATAAGTTTGTTACTGTTGATTTATCTTCTCTGGAGTCATATTGTCTCACTGATAAAAAGTTGAAGGATTCCAAGTGAAGAGAGATGTGTTTCCTTAGTAGTTTCTCCATAACTTTGAAAAGTATGCTAGTCAAGGAAACAGGTCTGTAGTTTAGAGCTGTATCCCTCCTTCCCTTTTTGAAGATAGGTACCATGTTCGCTTATTTTCAGCATCTTGGAATCTCCCCAGATTCCAGCGATTTTTCAAATATGATACATAGTGCCACTGATATTGATTTAGCGCATTTCTTAGGTACATATGGGGATATCTTATCAGGACTTGTAGCTTCATGAGCATCTAACTCCATCAGCACTTTGCATACCTCTGTGGCTGAAGAGATTATGTTCTTTAATACCGGCCTATGAATTTTTATCTCTGGAATATGAGGGGGTGGGATATTTTCTTCAGTAAATACTGACTGAAACTCCTTGTTCAATTCTTCGCATATCTCTTCATCGTGTCAGTGATGCTTCCATCCGCTCTCTTTAGCTTTAAAACCTGTTCTTTGACCTTCAGTTTTCCTCCGATAAAGCTGTGGAAAGTTTGCGATTTTCTTTAGCCTTCCTGGAGATATCATTTTCATAGTCTCTCTCTGCCTCTCTTCTTTTACTTAGGTAGTCATTTCTTGCACTTTTATAAATAATTCTGCCAGGTATTTATGCTTTTTCTCTTATACCTTTTCCAGCATTTGTCCATCCATTCACTAGCTCTCTTACACTCATTACTGAACCATTTCTCTTTGGCATGAATAACTCCTATTTTGGTGGAAAGTATGCCGCAATCTACTATCTTACCATATTTCTCACACAAGATGCCATACATTTCTAGTACAGATTTGTTGTCAAATAAGGTTCTCCGGTCACTAATTGCTAAAAGCTCATTAATTTTCATGTATTCTCCTTTCAGATAGTTCCACCTTGTGTCCTTAGTGCCTCGACTTTCAGACAGAACGACTTCGATAATATACTCTATCAACAACACACAGTAGTCACTCCTTCCAAGTGGTGGTTCATACTCGATTTTTTCAATATCCAATACATTTGTGAATAGATCAAGCAGCGATGGCTCATCCCCACCTGTGGCTTTCATTGGTTCCAGTACATGCTGGTCTATAGAAAATTTCCTTGTATGTAATTGTGTGTGTGTGATTACCTAATTGTGATTACCTAATTGTGTTTACGGGAAAGAGCCCAAAGCTCGTATATTCCCGTCTCCTGATCGGTTCCATTTTATACTTAGTGATACTTATCATACCTGTGTGTGATTACCTAATTGTGATTACCTAATTGTGTTTACGGGAAAGAGCCCAAAGCTCGTATCTTCCCGTCTCCTCATCGGTTCCATTTTATACTTAGTGATACTTATCATACCTGTCCTTAAAACTATGGATTGAGATAGCATTAACTACCTCCTCGCTTAGCCAATTCCAATTATCAACTACTCTTACACTGAAAAACTATTTCCTTACATCCTGCAAAGAAGTTTTCTTACGAAGCTTCAAACTATGACCTCTAGTTCTAGAGCCTGCCATATCAAAAAATCGATCCCTATCCACTCTATCATAACCATGAAGGAATTTAAAGACTGTCACCATATCCCCCCTCACTCTTCTAGCTTCGAGTGATGGTAAGTCTAATTCCCTCAGCCTCTCATCATAACTGAGATTGCGTATTTCTGGCACCAGTTTCGTGGCATGTCTTTGAACTTTTTCAAGCTTGGCTATGTGCTTTTTCAAGTGCGGATTCCAAAAGGGGGCTGCATATTCGAGTTGTGGCCTCACATAGGTTACATAAATATTTCTGAACATTTCCTTGTCCATGTGCCTGAAGGCTACCCTTACATTTGATAAGAATGCATATGCTGCCCTTACTATGCCATTTATATGTATTTCTGGAGACAAATCTGCCAGTATGTTTACTCCTAGATCTCTCTCATTTTCTGTCTCTTGAAGTTGTACTCCAGCCACCGAGTAGTCAAGCTTGGGCCTTCTTGCACTTGTACCCATTCTCATTACCTTACATTTTGAAGTATTGAATTTCATTAGCCACTTTTCTGACCACTCATGCAGATTATTTAGATCCTCCTGAAGTTCTCTACCATTGTTCTCGTTTTTTACTTTCTTCACAATCTTTGCATCATCTGCAAACATATTCATGAATGAATTTACAGACTCTGGTAGGTCATTTACATATACAAGGAACAAAAGTGGCCCTAAAACTGAGCCCTGTGGAACTCCACTACTAACTCTTCTCCATTCAGACACTGAGTGTCTTACTCTAACCCTCTGTTCCCTTCCTTCTAAGTAAGTTTTTATCCATTCCAAAATATTTCCACCTATTCTAGCCATTGATTGCAGCTTCCTAATAAGTCTCCCATGTGGAACAGTGTCAAACGCTTTCTGGAAGTCTAGGAATATGCAATCTGCCCAGCCCTCTCTTTCCTGTAAGATTTGGCTTACCTCATCATAAAATTCTAATAAGTTTGTTACTGTTGATCTACCTTCTCTGAAGCCATGTTGCCTCACTGACAAAAAGTTGAAGGATTCCAAGTGAAGAGAGATATGTTTCCTTAGTAGTTTCTCCATAAGTTTGCAAACTATGCTGGTCAAGGAAACTGGTCTATAGTTCAGAGCCGTATCCCTCCTTCCCTTTTTGAAGATAGGTATCACATTTGCTTGTTTCCAGCATCTTGGAATCTCCCCCGACTCCAGTGACTCCTTAAATATGATACTTAGTACCACTGATATTGTGTTTGCGCATTTTTTAAGCACATGAGGGGATATGTCATCAGGACCTGTAGCTTTATGAACATCTAAATCCATCAGCGCTTTGCATACCTCTGTGGCTGTAAGGTTGATGTTCTCTAATACAGGCCCTTGAGCTTCTATCACTGCAATCTGAGGGGGTGGGGTATTTTCTACTGTAAATACTGACTGAAACTCCTTGTTCAATTCTTTGCAGATCTCTTCATCCGTCTCAGTGATGCTTCCATCCGCTCTCTTTAGCCTTAAAACCTGTTCTTTTACCTTCAGTTTTCCTCTGATAAAGCTGTGGAAAAGCTTGGGATTTTCTTTAGCCTTCCTGGTGATGTCCCTCTCATAGTCTCTCTCTGCCTCTCTCCTTTTACTTAGGTAGTCATTTCTTGCTCTTTTGTAGGTTTGCCAGGCATTTATGTTTTTTCTCCTCCTATACCTTTTCCAGCATTTGTCTCTCCACTCCTTAGCTCTTTTACACCCATTATCGAACCATTTCTCTCTGGCATGAATTACACCTACTTTGGTGACATGTATGCAGCAATCTACTACCTTCCCATATTTCTCACAAAAGATGTCATGCATTTCTTGTACAGATTTGTTGTAAAATAAGGTTCTCCAGTCAATAACTGCAAAAAGCTCATTCATTTTGATGTAATCACCTTTCGGATAGTTCCTCCTCATGTCCTCAGTGCCTCTACTCTCAGTAAGAATATCTTCAATGATATACTCCATCAACAACACACAGTGGTCACTCTTTCCAATTGTTGGTTCATACTCAATATTTTCAATATCCAACACATTATCTGTGAACACTAGATCAAGTAGTTATGGCTCATCCCCACCCCTGGCCCTTGTTGGTTCCATTACATGTTGGTGTAGGAAATTCCCTTGTACGCAATCTAGGAATCTTGCCCCAAATGAGTCCTCACCACTGTGTGGGTCAAGATTTATCCAATCTATCTCTTTATGATTAAAGTCTCCCATAATCAAAATCCTACATTTTTTTTCCCGTGCCATGTTAACAACTGAGTTTATGACTTCAATAGTACCTATATGACTTTCCTCATTAACTTCAAGCCTATTTTGGTTCCTTGGTATGTTGTATACAACAGTTATTATAATGCTCTCTGAGCCAGTATTTATGCGAGCAACAAGAAATTCCTTGAACTCACTTTCTATAGCCAAGTTTATTTCTTCAACTTGAATCCTTTCACTTATGAGCAGTGCTATCCCTCCACCAGTCCTCTCAGATCTTTCAACCCTTAGTATTCTGAAGCCCTTAGGAAAAACTGTGACACTGTTTATGTCCTCACTCAACTTAGTCTCTGTAATTGCTACTATATCTGCCTTACTGTTGTGAATCCTATCTTTTAATTCTACTGCCTTACCAGCTAATCCATCAGCATTTGTGTATAACAATCTTAATGAGGCCCCATCCCCTGATCTTCTGTCATTATCTTCTTTATCTCCCCTTTGTCTGGAAGAACTCTGCAACGAAAATTTTTCTTCAGTTCTTCATTTCTTTCATCATTTAACCTTCTTGCCTCTTGCAACAAGTTTTTGATCTTTCCCATCTCTTCCTGTGTTCTGTATCGTCTAATGAACACTTCTTTGAATTCTTGAAGGTCTTTTAGACTTTTTTTTCTCAACAATATTTCCCTACATGTTTCCCCTCTCTCAAAGGTTACTTTTGTTGGTCTCGGCTTTCCTTCCCTCGAATATTTACCTAGTTGGTGTATGTTTACAATATCCTCAGGACCACAAACTACTCCAAGCTTTCTTATCAGGTCTACAACCCTAGCTTTATTTTCTTTAAGTCTCCCCTGCCATGTTGGCTCCTGGGATTCGCTTATGCCTGAGATTACCACTGTCTTCTCCTTATCAAGTGCCTGTCTGATGAGTGGGTTTGCCCTTTCCATCACAACGTCTTTCATTTTTTCAATTACTGTCTCTTTATAGTCAACTGTTTGTATGTTTTCCAGTGCCACCACCTTTACAGCCTCTTTTACTGCTGTGTGTGTGTGTGTGATTACCTAATTGTGATTACCTAATTGTGTTTACGGGAAAGAGCCCAAAGCTCGTATCTTCCCGTCTCCTGATCGGTTCCATTTTATACTTAGTGATACTTATCATACCTGTCCTTAAAACTATGGATTGAGATAGCATTAACTACCTCCTCGCTTAGCCAATTCCAATTATGTGTGTGATTACCTAATTGTGATTACCTAATTGTGTTTACGGGAAAGAGCCCAAAGCTCGTATCTTCCCGTCTCCTCATCGGTTCCATTTTATACTTAGTGATACTTATCATACCTGTCCTTAAAACTATGGATTGAGATAGCATTAACTACCTCCTCGCTTAGCCAATTCCAATTATCAACTACTCTTACACTGAAAAACTATTTCCTTACATCCTGCAAACAAGTTTTCTTACGAAGCTTCAAACTATGACCTCTAGTTCTAGAGCCAGCCATATCAAAATATCGATCCCTACCCACTCTATCATAACCATGAAGGAATTTAAAGACTGTCACCATATCCCCCCTCACTCTTCTAGCTTCGAGTGATGGTAAGTCTAATTCCCTCAGCCTCTCATCATAACTGAGATTGCGTATTTCTGGCACCAGTTTCGTGGCATGTCTTTGAACTTTTTCAAGCTTAGCTATGTGCTTTTTCAAGTGTGTGTGTGTGTGTGTGCTTCCGCCACTGTTATGTCATTGTACCTGGAAAGTAACGACAAAAGTGTTTAATATTGAGGGAAACTGGGAATTGACCTTCTTACCTAGTTCTGCATAACACAGTGCACCACACATTGACATAAAGCCTGAAAGAACCCAGACGATCAAGGACATTCCTATGCTGCCTGAGTATTTTAGTACAGTTCCAGGAGATATGAATATGCCTGAACCAATCATTGATCCAACAAGGATACCAACTCCATTCCATAAACCAATTTCTCTCTTCAGTTCGACCAATTCTGTTTTGGATTCACTTTTATTTGATATATTCTTGGCATTTACACAGTCTTTGCATTCATTGGAAGATGTGCTTAAAGTCATATTGACGGAGTGTCTAAATCGGGCCTTTTATATTGATACAGAAATGTGTTGAGCCGGTATCGCCTGTTTCTCCACTTGCGGACACTGCTCTGAAAAAAATATAGATTTGCTTTTAACATAGGGAAAGAGGTACAGAAATCACGTGCTTTCTTTAAGTAACTTAAAATATTTATTTACTTATTAAAATGTAGTTAACTTTTGTACTATTTTTTCTTATAAAGTTATACCATCATACAGGGCATATGGTTATGATGTGTGTGTGTGCGTGTGTGTGTGTATATATATATATATATATATATATATATATATATATATATATATATATATATATATATATATATATATATATATATATATATATATATATATATATATATATATATATATATATATATATATATATATATATATATATATAACTTTTTAATCCAAATTCTTACCAATTCTGAATTTTTTTTTTTTAACTACTAAATTAACCATTATGAGAAAAATATATTTAAAACCAATTTTAAGCCAAGATATGAAACCATGGGATCAATTTCTCGTTAATTAAGTGTATTTGTATACTAATAATTTTTTCTTGAATTTTTTTTTTTTTTTTTTGCACCAGGATGGGCCAAAAAATTAAAATAAATCTACCCTCGTCTGGCATGGGCACGAAAAAAAAAAAAAGATAAACAGAGATGGGGAGTATTGTGACTTGTCAGATGTGAAGGGATAATAAGACTCGTGTAACGAATATCCAAGTATATTCGGTGTTGATGTAGGCATAGAAAGAGAACCGTAACTGAAGGAAGACTTAACATCAAACTGTCCTGAACAGTCTTATTTAAGTCCACAAGACCCTTCAGCCGTAGTATCGCAATGTGTTTACGGAAAGAGCCTTATGCTCGTAACTCCCCGACTCCTTGTCAGGCTCTACTTTTTTAATCATTGATGCTCCTATTTCTTTTCAATTGTAAATGCAATTAGCATTTTCAATTTTCCTCACATTTAGATTATGTAGCAATTAGTTTAAAAATAGTGCGCATATTTGTTTTAGGTTTCAATCTCCAAGAGTTTGTCAAAATGTTTATCAAAATTCTCTCTCTCTCTCTCTCTCTCTCTCTCTCTCTCTCTCTCTCTCTCTCTCTCTCTCTCTCTCTCTCTCTCTCTCTTTAAAAAATTCATTATTGGAGGTTGTGTTTTTACTACAACTTTATGAATATATGTAGGTATTTACCAATTAGATAAATGCAGACAATTATAGAAAATCACATATACATAGATAGTGGCCGCCGTGGTGGAGTGGTTACTCTTGCGACTTTGGTCAGGTTTTGGGTTCGAGGCCCGCCATGGTTAAGGTTAGAAAGGGAATTCACTTAGGGTAACGGTCGCGCTTGCCAAAACCATATTCCTTCGCAAGCACTGTTATTACACTTAATAGAAAAGGGAGTCAGTGACGCAACTGATCACATACATATGATACACTGTAAAGATGTTATTACTGTTCATTTAAGCTCAAAGTTCGATGTTCGCCTAAACAGTTGTAAATGTCAACGATTTCAATTGTACAAATAACAACAAACAAACAAACAAACAAATATTTATTTCCATTTTGTACAATGGTTATTCAACATTAATAGTAACTTATAAGTAGACATGTAATTAAACTAATAAATAAGAGGGTTAGACATATAGTTAAATTAAATGTAGCTTTCATAGAAAATAATAATGCTGTAATAAAAATGTTAACAATAATGTTAATAATAAGGTAGTAAGTATGCTACTAGATACAGGATCGTTATTATCAGCATCATTTCCATATTTGTTTCCTTACAATGAGAATAATTAGTTCTTAATGAGCAGCAACTATTTGTCCAAAAGAAAACTATATAGTTTGCCTTTGAAAGCTGTGAAGGAGGATGCATTTTTAAGATGCTCTGGAATATTATTCCAGAGTTTTGGCCCTTTGATAGTGATCATCTTTGAACCTGCTTCTGTGTTTGTTCTGTGAATAAAGAGCTCACTGCTCTGTCTTGTGTTGGTTCCCCTTATATCCCTGACTGTTTTTATATCAAATAGCCAGCTAGGATAATGATGGTCCAAAATTTTGAATACAAAAACATAAATAGCATAAGTGACCTTATTTTCTGCCAGCAGCCACCCAAGTTTATTGAGAGCTGGTGTGATGTGGTCATATTTTCTTATTCCTCCCAGGGCAACTCGAGCTGCAAAATTAATAAGCTTCTGTATTCTGTTTATCTGAGTCTTAGTGGTAGCTCCCCAAACAGTTGTGCAGTAATTAATGTGACTTAGGGCTAGAGATTCAACAACAGTTATTCGAGTGGTAGTCTCAAAATTGTTTTTTATACGTGATAAGTACATTAATGTTCCTGTAACCTTTTTGCATACTTTATCTATGTGGGAATCAAACAACATGTGGTTATCAAAGTGAATTCCTAGGTTTTTGACTGTTTTGCTAGGTGTGATAATATTGTCGCAAAAATTAATTGTTGTGTTTTCTGGAATTTGTGCTATGTGGAACCTTGAACCAATAAATATGCACTGTGTTTTACTTTCGTTAATTAACAGCCCAATTTCTTGGAAATAGGTTTTAATTTTTGACAGAGTGTTTTCTGCTCTTAAAGTTAGCTCTGGGAGATTATTAATATCACCACTAAGGAGTAGCTGAGTGTCATCTGCATATTGTACGACTAGACAGTCAGAACTGAAAGAAGATAGATCATTTACGTAAATGGAGAAGAAGATAGGACAAAGTACTGATCCCTGTGAAACACCAAATGATACATTTTTTGGCACAGAGATAATGTTGTTAAGACGTATGGACTGTTTACGATTAGATAAATACTCGCTAAACTAGCTTGGATCAATATTTAAGTTAATACATTTACTTAAAAGAATTTCATGGTTTACACTGCCGAAGGCTTTTGATAAGTCTAATAATACAAGCAAAGATATTTTTTTCATATCTATATTATTATATATACTATTCGTAACTTTAAGCAGTGCAGTTTCGTCGAGAGTTTTGGTCTGAAACCATGTTAGTTAATCGTTAATAGTCTATTTGCTTCTAAATATGACATAAGTTGGCATGCAACAATTTTTTCTAATATTTTAGAGAAAATGGGTAGCAGGGAAATGGGACGATAGTTTGTCACATCTTCTCTGTCCCCCTTTTTATGCAGAGGTATTACATGTGATATTTTCCAAGAGTCAGGAAACTATTTAGTAACAATGGAAGTGTTCATAATAGCTAGAATATAGGATGCAATCATGGGTAGAGCATCTTTGATGAACTGAAATGGTATACCATCTGAACCATAAGAGCCAGAGTTTCTTAGGCTCTTTATGGTAAGGATTAGGGTAGCACAATCGATAGGATTTATCTTGAAGTACTCTCTTGTGTTTTCACTGGAAGAATTGTCATTTAAGCAATTACTCATATTCACTGAGTTGATGTTTTCTTGAGTTTTTTCATATGTATTTTTGCCAACGTTAGCAAAATAGTTATTAAAGTTATCTGCTTTGTCTTTCAACTCCGTAATGTTTTCATAACTTTCTGAGGTACTCTTTTCATTTGGTATCATGCTTCTTATCTCTTTCCATGTTGCTGCTGTATCATGTCTAGAGTCATTAAATTGTTTTTTGTAAAAGTCTTTTTTACTTACACTGATGAGAGATCTGACACGTTTCTTTTCTGTTTTATAACGTTCTCGGAGAGTCATATCATATCTATTCATTTTTAGCTCTTTTTGTATTTGATTTCTGATTTGCATTGCCTCTTTGATGTCATTAGTTAGCCAGGGGGCTGAGGGGCGGGTTATTTTTCTTGTTACAATGGGTGCACAACTATCTAAGCATTCAAGGAAGACTTTTGTTAAAATCTCAACCTGCAAATTGACGTTATCTGTGTATTTAATTCTATTAAGTGCATTTGTGTTGTTGATTAATGTTTCACAAAAGATATCAGGGGAATGATTTTTTAGACACCGGAATGTCTTGAGGAGAGGCTTCCTTTTGGGCTTGTTTATGTTTAGCATAGCAATGTTCAGCTCGTGGTCTGCAATTGGGCAGGAAACTACGTCCCAATAGGGTATACTTTCCACTTTATTTGTTATTATCAGATCTATAAGAGTCCTAGAATTAGGGGTTATGCGGGTCGGTTTAGTCACTATTTGTGTTAACTTCACAGTGTTGATCACCCTTTTCATTTTGTTATCTGCTGAGAGCAAGTCATCATTAAAATCACCAAGTATGTATATGGGTTTATGACGCACACAGATATTTCTGAATGTTTCTAGCAGATGATTGAATGAACTGGTAGGTGCTTTAGGGTGACGGTAAACATACCCTACAATGAAAGATGGAAGTTTCTGATACTGCACAGTGATCCATAAATCTTCGAGCTCCTCAGTTTTTTCTAAACCTGTGGTTATTTCTGATGCACTAAGATAATTTCTAACATAAATACAAACCCCACCCCCTTGGCCATGGTCATTGCGAAATATTTTAAACTCTGGGATATTCACATATTTATTTTCAGTTGTAGGAGGAAGCCAAGTTTCACTTACACAGAGGATGTCTATGTTGTAGTCTTTTGTTAGCATTATTATTTCCTCAAAATGAGCGAGCAGGGACTGAGCGTTCACATGTACTAATGTTACATTCTTACCATGTTTCATTGGGGTGGTATCCATAGTCATAGTTGTAGTTTCGACTGTGTGATTCTGCTGGGAATTCATCATTGTAGTGTGTTCTGGGGTTAGCCCATGGATCCTGGTGTCTGTACCTGCCGTTGGATGTGTAACGCTGGTTTGAGTACGTGCCGTGGTATGATCTGGCCTTCCCAAAGTTTGTATGCCTAGGTGAGTGTCTAGGGTTGTAAGAGCCATCACTCCAGGAGAAGTCTCTTGTGCGTGGACGGCGATAAGAGAGGTTTGTATCGTGTCTCTTTCTGTAGTCTCGCGTATAGGGGATTGTTTCATTAGCTCTTTGCTGTTTATTTTGGTATGACTGTAGTTTGGGATATTTTGTAGAATACCCAGGTTGTGTCCATTGTTTGCCCCCACGAAATGGCTGGACAATTGTGCCTGTAGGCCATTGATTCAGTTTGTAAGGCACATATTCAAATCCTTTCGATATCGTTATTACGAAGGAAACCCAGTTTGGTTTGCGAGAAAGCTCCTTAATCAAGACTTCTTCAGAAGGAATGCCTTGATTTGTCAATGTATTACGTATCTCTCTCTCAAAGGGGTTGCCAGGAATGCGAATATATATTTGAGCTGTAACTCTTGCACTTGCATT
>JAXCGZ010010908.1:0-10000 GCA_037179515.1 Halocaridina rubra | reverse complement strand
AGACAAATGCTGGAAAAGGTATAGGAGGAGAAAAAACATAAATGCCTGGCAAACCTACAAAAGAGCAAGAAATGACTACCTAAGTAAAAGGAGAGAGGCAGAGAGAGATTATGAGAGGGACATCACCAGGAAGGCTAAAGAAAATCCCAAGCTTTTCCACAGCTTTATCAGAGGAAAACTGAAGGTAAAAGAACAGGTTTTAAGGCTAAAGAGAGCGGATGGAAGCATCACTGAGACGGACAAAGAGATCTGCAAAGAATTGAACAAGGAGTTTCAGTCAGTATTCACAGTAGAAAATACCCCACCTCCTCAGATTGCAGTGATAGAAGCTCAAGGGCCGGTATTAGAGAACATCAACCTTACAGCCACAGAGGTATGCAAAGCGCTGATGGATTTAGATGTTCATAAAGCTACAGGTCCTGATGACATATCCCCTCATGTGTTTAAAAAATGCGCAAACACAATATCAGTGGCACTAAGTATCATATTTAAGGAGTCACTGGAGTCGGGGGAGATTCCAAGATGCTGGAAACAAGCAAATGTGATACCTATCTTCAAAAAGGGAAGGAGGGATACGGCTCTGAACTATAGACCAGTTTCCTTGACCAGCATAGTTTGCAAACTTATGGAGAAACTACTAAGGAAACATATCTCTCTTCACTTGGAATCCTTCAACTTTTTGTCAGTGAGGCAACATGGCTTCAGAGAAGGAAGATCAACAGTAACAAACTTATTAGAATTTTATGATGAGGTAAGCCAAATCTTACAGGAAAGAGAGGGCTGGGCAGATTGCATATTCCTAGACTTCCAGAAAGCGTTTGACACTGTTCCACATGGGAGACTTATTAGGAAGCTGAAATCAATGGCTAGAATAGGCGGAAATGTCTTGGAATGGATAAAAACTTACTTAGAAGGAAGGGAACAGAGCGTTAGAGTAAGACACTCAGTGTCTGAATGGAGAAGAGTTAGTAGTGGAGTTCCACAGGGTTCAGTTTTAGGGCCACTTTTGTTCCTTGTATATGTAAATGACCTACCAGAGTCTGTAAATTCATTCATGAATATGTTTGCAGATGATACAAAGATTGTGAAGAAAGTAAAAAACGAGAACAATGGTAGAGAACTTCAGGAGGATCTAAATAATCTGCATGAGTGGTCAGAAAAGTGGCTAATGAAATTCAATACCTCAAAATGTAAGGTAATGAGAATGGGTACAAGTGCAAGAAGTCCCAAGCTTGACTAATCGGTGGCTGGAGTACAACTTCAAGAGACAGAAAATGAGAGAGATCTAGGAGTAAACATACTGGCAGATTTGTCTCCAGAAATACATATAAATGGCGTAGTAAGGGCAGCATATGCATTCTTATCAAATGTAAGGGTAGCCTTCAGGCACATGGACAAGGAAATGTTCAGAAATATTTATGTCACCTATGTGAGGCCAAAACTCGAATATGCAGCCCCCTTTTGGAATCCGCACTTGAAAAAGCACATAGCTAAGCTTGAAAAGGTTCAAAGACATGCCACGAAACTGGTGCCAGAAATACGCAATCTCAGTTATGATGAGAGGCTGAGGGAATTAGACTTGCCATCACTCGAAGCTAGAAGAGTAAGGGGGGATATGGTGACAGTCTTTAAATTCCTTCATGGTTATGATAGAGGGGATAGGGATCGATATTTCGATATGGCTGGCTCTAGAACTAGAGGTCATAGTTTGAAGCTTCGTAAGAAAACTTGTTTGCAGGATGTAAGGAAATATTTTTTAGTGTAAGAGTAGTTGATAATTGGAATTCGCTAAGCGAGGAGGTAGTTAATGCTATCTCAATCCATAGTTTTAAGGACAGGTACGATAAGTATCACTAAGTCTAAAAATGGAACCGATCAGGAGACGGGAAGATACGAGCTTTGGGCTCTTTCCCGTAAACACAATTAGGTAATCACAATTAGGTAATCACACACACACCGAAACCACACACACACACACACACACACACACACACACACACACACACACACAAACACACACACATACACACACACACACACACACACACACACACACACACACACACACACACACACACACACACACACACACACATATCCCCTCATGTGCTTAAAAAATGCGCAAACACAATATCAGTGGCACTAAGTATCATATTTAAGGAGTCACTGGAGCCGGGGGAGATTCCAAGATGCTGGAAATAAGCAAATGTGATACCTATCTTCAAAAAGGGAAGGAGGGATACGGCTCTGAACTATAGACCAGTTTCCTTGACCAGCATAGTTTGCAAAGTTATGGACAAACTACTAAGGAAACATATCTCTCTTCACTTGGAATCCTTCAACTTTTTGTCAGTGAGGCAACATGGCTTCAGAGAAGGTAGATCAACTGTAACAAACTTATTAGAATTTTATGATGAGGTAAGCCAAATCTTACAGGAAAGAGAGGGCTGGGCAGATTGCATATTCCTAGACTTCCAGAAAGCGTTTGACACTGTTCCACATGGGAGACTTATTAGGAAGCTGCAATCAATGGCTAGAATAGGTAGAAATGTTTTGGAATGGATAAAAACTTACTTAGAAGGAAGGTAACAAAGGGTTAGAGTAAGACACTCAGTGTCTGAATGGAGAAGAGTTAGTAGTGGAGTTCCACAGGGTTCAGTTTTAGGGCCACTTTTGTTCCTTGTATATGTAAATGACCTACCAGAGTCTGTAAATTCATTCATGAATATGTTTGCAGATGATGCAAAGATTGTGAAGAAAGTAAAAAACGAGAACAATGGTAGAGAACTTCAGGAGGATCTAAATAATCTGCATGAGTGGTCAGAAAAGTGGCTAATGAAATTCAATACTTCAAAATGTAAGGTAATGAGAATGGGTACAAGTGCAAGAAGACCCAAGCTTGACTACTCGGTGGCTGGAGTACAACTTCAAGAGACAGAAAATGAGAGAGATCTAGGAGTAAACATACTGGCAGATTTGTCTCCAGAAATACATATAAATGGCATAGTAAGGGCAGCATATGCATTCTTATCAAATGTAAGGGTAGCCTTCAGGCACATGGACAAGGAAATGTTCAGAAATATTTATGTAACCTATGTGAGGCCAAAACTCGAATATGCAGCCCCCTTTTGGAATCCGCACTTGAAAAAGCACATAGCTAAGCTTGAAAAAGTTCAAAGACATGCCACGAAACTGGTGCCAGAAATACGCAATCTCAGTTATGATGAGAGGCTGAGGGACTTAAACTCGAAGCTAGAAGAGTGAGGGGGGATATGGTGACAGTCTTTAAATTCCTTCATGGTTATGATAGAGTGGATAGGGATCGATATTTTGATATGGCTGGCTCTAGAACTAGAGGTCATAGTTTGAAGCTTCGTAAGAAAACTTCTTCGCAGGATGTAAGGAAATACTTTTTCAGTGTAAGAGTAGTTGATAATTGGAATTGGCTAAGCGAGGAGGTAGTTAATGCTATCTCAATCCATAGTTTTAAGGACAGGTATGATAAGTATCACTAAGTCTAAAATGGAACCGATCAGGAGACGGGAAGATACGAGTTTTGGGCTCTTTCCCGTAAACACAATTAGGTAATCACACACACACACACACACACACACACACACACACACAGTGGTGAGGACTCATTCGGGGCAAGATTCCTAGATTGCGTACAAGGGAATTTCCTACACCAACATGTAATGGAACCAACAAGGGCCAGGGGTGGGGATGAGCCATCACTACTTGATCTAGTGTTCACAGATAATGTGTTGGATATTGAAAAAATTGAGTATGAACCATCAATTGGAAAGAGTGACCACTGTGTGTTGTTGATGGAGTATATCATTGAAGATATTCTTCCTGAGAGTAGAGGCACTGAGGACATGAGGAGGAACTATCCGAAAGGAGATTACATCAAAATGAATGAGCTTTTTGCAGTTATTGACTGGAGAACCTTATTTTACAACAAATCTGTACAAGAAATGTATGACATCTTTTGTGAGAAATATGGGAAGATAGTAGATTGCTGCATACCTGTCACCAAAGTAGGTGTTATGCATGCTAGAGAGAAATGGTTCGATAATGGGTGTAAAAGAGCTAAGGAGTGGAGAGACAAATGCTGGAAAAGGTATAGGAGGAGAAAAAATATAAATGCCTGGCAAACCTACAAAAGAGCAAGAAATGACTACTTAAGTAAAAGGAGAGAGGCAGAGAGAGACTATGAGAGGGACATCACCAGGAAGGCTAAAGAAAATCCCAAGCTTTTCCACAGCTTTATCAGAGGAAAACTGAAGGTAAAAGAACAGGTTTTAAGGCTAAAGAGAGCGGATGGAAGCATCACTGAGACGGATGAAGAGATCTGCAAAGAATTGAACAAGGAGTTTCAGTCAGTATTCACAGTAGAAAATACCCCACCCCCTCAGATTGCAGTGATAGAAGCTCAAGGGCCGGTATTAGAGAACATCAACCTTACAGCCACAGAGGTATGCAAAGCGCTGATGGATTTAGATGTTCATAAAGCTACAGGTCCTGATGACATATCCCCTCATGTGCTTAAAAAATGCGCAAACACAATATCAGTGGCACTACGTATCATATTTAAGGAGTCACTGGAGTCGGGGGAGATTCCAAGATGCTGGAAACAAGCAAATGTGATACCTATCTTCAAAAAGGGAAGGAGGGATACGGCTCTGAACTATAGACCAGTTTCCTTGACCAGCATAGTTTGCAAAGTTATGGAGAAACTACTAAGGAAACATATCTCTCTTCACTTGGAATCCTTCAATTTTTTATCAGTGAGGCAACATGGCTTCAGAGAAGGTAGATCAACAGTAACAAACTTATTAGAATTTTATGATGAGGTAAGCCAAATCTTACAGGAAAGAGAGGGCTGGGCAGATTGCATATTCCTAGATTCCAGAAAGCGTTTGACACTGTTCCACATGGGAGACTTATTAGGAAGCTGCAATCAATGGCTAGAATAAGTGGAAATGTTTTGGAATGGATAAAAACTTACTTAGAAGGAAGGGAACAGAGGGTTAGAGTAAGACACTCAGTGTCTGAATGGAGAAGAGTTAGTAGTGGAGTTCCACAGGGTTCAGTTTTAGGGCCACTTTTGTTCCTTGTATATGTAAATGACCTACCAGAGTCTGTAAATTCATTCATGAATATGTTTGCAGATGATGCAAAGATTGTGAAGAAAGTAAAAAACGAGAACAATGGTAGAGAACTTCAGGAGGATCTAAATAATCTGCATGAGTGGTCAAAAAAGTGACTAATGAAATTCAATACTTCAAAATGTAAGGTAATGAGAATGGGTACAAGGGCAAGAAGGCCCAAGCTTGACTACTCGGTGGCTGGAGTACAACTTCAAGAGACAGAAAATGAGAGAGATCTAGGAGTAAACATACTGGCAGATTTGTCTCCAGAAATACATATAAATGGCATAGTAAGGGCAGCATATGCATTCTTATCAAATGTAAGGGTAGCCTTCAGGCACATGGACAAGGAAATGTTCAGAAATATTTATGTAACCTATGTGAGGCCAAAACTCGAATATGCAGCCCCCTTTTGGAATCCGCACTTGAAAAAGCACATAGCTAAGCTTGAAAAAGTTCAAAGACATGCCACGAAACTGGTGCCAGAAATACGCAATCTCAGTTATGATGAGAGGCTGAGGGAATTAGACTTACCATCACTCGAAGCTAGAAGAGTGAGGGGGGATATGGTGACAGTCTTTAAATTCCTTCATGGTTATGATAGAGTGGATAGGGATCGATATTTTGATATGGCTGGCTCTAGAACTAGAGGTCATAGTTTGAAGCTTCGTAAGAAAACTTCTTTGCAGGATGTAAGGAAATACTTTTTCAGTGTAAGAGTAGTTGATAATTGGAATTGGCTAAACGAGGAGGTAGTTAATGCTATCTCAATCCATAGTTTTAAGAACAGGTATGATAAGTATCACTAAGTCTAAAATGGAACCGATCAGGAGACGGGAAGACACGAGCTTTGGGCTCTTTCCCGTAAACACAATTAGGTAATCACAATTAGATAATCACATGATGCCATGAAAACTTCCTCTGCTGATGCATTAAAGGGGAATGTGGCAGTAAAAGAGGCTGTAAAGGTGGTGGCACTGGAAAACATACAAACAGTTGACTATAAAGAGACAGTAATCGAAAAAATGAAAAACGTTGTGATGGAAAGGGCAAACATACTCATCAGACAGGCACTTGATAAGGAGAAGACAGTGGTAATCTCAGGCATAAGTGAATCCCAGGAGCCAACATGGCAGGGGAGACTTGAAGAAAATAAAGCTAGGGTTGTAGACCTGATAAGAAAGCTTGGAGTAATTTGTGGTCCTGAGGATATTGTAAACATACACCAACTAGGTAAATATTCGAGGGAAGGAAAGCCGAAACCAACAAAAGTAACCTTTGAGAGAGGGGAAACATTTTGGGAAATATTGTTGAGAAAAAAAGTCTAAAAGACCTTCAAGAATTCAAAGAAGTTTTCATTAGACGATACAGAACACAGGAAGAGATGGGAAAGATCAAAAACTTGTTGCAAGAGGCAAGAAGGTTAAATGATGAAAGAAATGAAGAAGAGAAGAAAAATTTTCGTTACAGAGTTCTTCCAGACAAAGGGGAGATAAAGAAGATAATGACAGAAGATCAGGGGATGGGGCCTCATTAAGATTGTTATACACAAATGCTGATGGATTAGCTGGTAAGGCAGTAGAATTAAAAGATAGGATTCACAACAGTAAGGCAGATATAGTAGCAATTACAGAGACTAAGTTGAGTGAGGACATAAACAGTGTCACAGTTTTTCCTAAGGGCTTCAGAATACTAAGGGTTGAAAGATCTGAGAGGACTGGTGGAGGGATAGCACTGCTCAGAAGTGAAAGGATTCAAGTTGAAGAAATAAACTTGGCTATAGAAAGTGAGTTCAAGGAATTTCTTGTTGCTCGCATAAATACTGGGTCAGAGAGCATTATAATAACTGTTGTATACAACCCACCAAGGAACCAAAATAGGCTTGAAGTTTATGAGGAAAGTCATATAGGTACTATTGAAGTCATAAACTCAGTTGTTAACATGGCACGGGAAAAAAATGTAGGATTTTTATTATGGGAGACTTTAATCATAAAGAGATAGATTGGATAAATCTTGACCCACACAGTGGTGAGGACTCATTCGGGGCAAGATTCCTAGATTGCGTACAAGGGAATTTCCTACACCAACATGTAATGGAACCAACAAGGGCCAGGGGTGGGGATGAGCCATCACTACTTGATCTAGTGTTCACAGATAATGTGTTGGATATTGAAAATATTGAGTATGAAACACCAATTGGAAAGAGTGACCACTGTGTGTTGTTGATGGAGTATATCATTGAAGATATTCTTCCTGAGAGTAGAGGCACTGAGGACATGAGGAGGAACTATCCGAAAGCAGATTACATCAAAATGAATGAGGTTTTGCAGTTATTGACTGGAGAACCTTATTTTACAACAAATCTGTACAAGAAATGTATGACATCTTTAGTGAGAAATATGGGAAGATAGTAGATTGCTGCATACCTGTCACCAAAGTAGGTGTAATTCATGCCAGAGAGAAATGGTTTAATAATGGGTGTAAAAGAGCTAAGGAGTGGAGAGACAAATGCTGGAAAAGGTATAGGAGGAGAAAAATATAAATGCTTGGCAAACCTACAAAAGAGCAAGAAATGACTACCTAAGTAAAAGGAGAGAGGCAGAGAGAGACTATGAGAGGGACATCTCCAGGAAGGCTAAAGAAAATCCCAAGCTTTTCCACAGCTTTATCAGAGGAAAACTGAAGGTAAAAGAACAGGTTTTAAGGCTAAAGAGAGCGGATGGAAGCATCACTGAGACGGATGAAGAGATCTGCAAAGAACTGAACAAGGAGTTTCAGTCAGTATTTACAGTAGAAAATACCCCACCCCCTCAGATTGCAGTGATAGAAGCTCAAGGGCCGGTATTAGAGAACATCAACCTTACAGCCACAGAGGTATGTAAAGTGCTGATGGATTTAGATGTTCATAAAGCTACAGGTCCTGATGACATATCCCCGCATGTGCTTAAAAAATGTGCAAACACAATATCAGTGGCACTAAGTATCATATTTAAGGAGTCACTGGAGTCGGGGGAGATTCCAAGATGCTGGAAACAAGCAAATGTGATACCTATCTTCAAAAAGGGAAGGAGGGATACGGCTCTGAACTATAGACCAGTTTCCTTGACCAGCATAGTTTGCCAAGTTATGGAGAAACTATTAAGGAAACATATCTCTCTTCACTTGGAATCCTTCAACTTTTTGTCAGTGAGGCAACATTGCATCAGAGAAGGTAGATCAACAGTAACAAACTTATTAGAATATTATGATGTGGTAAGCCAAATCTTACAGGAAAGAGAGGGCTGGGCAGATTGCATATTCCTAGACTTCCAGAAAGCGTTTGACACTGTTCCACATGGGAGACTTATTAGGAAGCTGCAATCAATGGCTAGAATAGGTGGAAATGTTTTGGAATGGATAAAAACTTACTTAGAAGGAAGGGAACAGAGGGTTAGAGTAAGACACTCAGTGTCTGAATGGAGAAGAGTTAGTAGTGGAGTTCCACAGGGTTCAGTTTTAGGGCCACTTTTGTTCCTTGTATATGTAAATGACCTACCAGAGTCTGTAAATTCATTCATGAATATGTTTGCAGATGATGCAAAGATTGTGAAGAAAGTAAAAAACGAGAACAATGGTAGAGAACTTCAGGAGGATCTAAATAATCTGCATGAGTGGTCAGAAAAGTGACTAATGAAATTCAATACTTCAAAATGTAAGGTAATGAGAATGGGTACAAGTGCAAGAAGGCCCAAGCTTAACTACTCGGTGGCTGGAGTACAACTTCAAGAGACAGAAAATGAGAGAGATCTAGGAGTAAACATACTGGCAGATTTGTCTCCAGAAATACATATAAATGGCATAGTAAGGGCAGCATATGCATTCTTATCAAATGTAAGGGTAGCCTTCAGGCACATGGACAAGGAAATGTTCAGAAATATTTATGTAACCTATGTGAGGCCAAAACTCGAATATGCAGCCCCCTTTTGGAATCCGCACTTGAAAAAGCACATAGCTAAGCTTGAAAAAGTTCAAAGACATGCCACGAAACTGGTGCCAGAAATACGCAATCTCAGTTATGATGAGAGGCTGAGGGAATTAGACTTACCATCACTCGAAGCTAGAAGAGTGAGAGGGGATATGGTGACAGTCTTTAAATTCCTTCATGGTTATGATAGAGTGGATAGGGATCGATATTTTGATATGGCTGGCTCTAGAACTAGAGGTCATAGTTTGAAGCTTCGTAAGAAAACTTCTATGCAGGATGTAAGTAAATACTTTTTCAGTGTAAGAGTAGTTGATAATTGGAATTGGCTAAGCGAGGAGGTAGTTAATACTATCTCAATCCATAGTTTTAAGGACAGGTATGATAAGTATCACTAAGTCTAAAATGGAACTGATCAGGAGACGGGAAGATAAGAGCTTTGGGCTCTTTCCCGTAAACACAATTAGGTAATCACAATTAGGTAATCACACACACACACACACACACACACACACACACACACACATATATATATATATATATATATATATATATATATATATATATATATATATATATATATATATATATATATATATATATATATATATATATATATATATATATATATATATATATATATATATATATATATATATATATATATTATATATATATATATATATATATATATATATATATATATATATATATATATATATATATATATATATATATATATATATATATATATATATATATATATATATATATATATATATATATATATATATATATATATATATATATATATATATATATATATATATATATATATATATATATATATATATATATATATATATATATATATATATATATATAT
>JAXCGZ010010907.1:0-10000 GCA_037179515.1 Halocaridina rubra | reverse complement strand
AAAATTACATGCATGCTGTTATTTATAATGTAAAGGGTGTTTTTTTAACAGTACAGGGAGGGTTTATACAGTGTAAGCGTAAAAATATATTAAAATATCTATGTACATATAGGCTGATCCTACTCCGCGGATTTCCTGGTTCGTGCCGGGTCCCGGAACCGAACTACCGCGGTATGGGGGGGAACACTGTATTAAATATATATATATATATATATATATATATATATATATATATATATATATATATATATATATATATATATATATATATATATATATATATATATATAAATATATAATATATATATATATATATATATATATATATATATATATATATATATATATATATATATATAATGATGATGATGATCTTTTCTAATCGTAATCCTCTTTGGACTCGTGGAAGAAGTGTTTAAAAAAAAAAAAAAAAAAAAAAAAAAATTAAGGTTCCTACTTCGCGAAAATTCACCTATCGCGACGGGTCCCGGAACCTAACCCTCGCGATAAACGAGGGATTACTGTGTGTGTATATATATATATATATATATATATATATATATATATATATATATATATATATATATATATATATATATATATATATACAGTAATCCGTCGCTATATCGCAATTGACCTACAGTGAATTTAGTGCATTGCAGATTTTTTTTTTGCAAGCAAAAAAAAAAAATTATTGTGACACCAGAACGAACCTAAAAATAATATAATAAAACAGCCTTTATCGTGCCTGGGCACAAAGAATACATTAAGTAAAGAGAAATAAGAGATGGAGAATGTAATGACTTGTCAGATTTGAAGGGATTATAAAAGATGTGTAATGGGATATATTCAGTGTAGCTGGTATCACGAGCCAACCTACTACTGAACACATGTTGCTTATCTTACATCACACATTTTCTGGGTATATGCTATTTTTGAGCACGAGGATGCTAACGTTTTGCCGCCTCTGTATCAGCTGATGCACCCTCACACGCTATTTCCCAGACGATATTATATAGAAAGTTTGTTTACTGTTTGTTCTTGATGCTTTTTTCAATTTTTTTCATAATATTCGATCACAATATGTGGTAGAAGAGGAGGAGGATGAGGGAGAACGAACCTCTAACCAAAACGTTTTGCCGCTTCCGTATCAGCAGATACTTATCACTATTCAGGCACAATATCTCACTCTTAAAATATTTATTTACTCACCCTATTTGGGGTTTATCTAATTTTTAAGATTACCCTAGTATTATTAATATTCCTTGGTTCTACATATTATTCTATCTTCTTTACACATCAATCATGCTGCACAAAATCTTAAGGTAAACAAAGTCAGCTGAGAGAAAAAGAAAACTATACTATTCGTTACAAAGAGAACATATCTCGTACTGTACTGGGAAACTTAAATGAAATATATATATATATTCTCTACACGCTATTTTCCTGAAAATATTACAGTATATCGAAAGTTTGTTTGCTGTTTGTACTTAATGCTATTTTTCAATTCTCTTTATAGTATTCGATCGCATTTAGCGGGAGAAGAGGAGGATGCCGGAGAACGAACCTCTATATGCAAATGTTTTGGAGTTTTCGTATCAGCTGATACACCCTCGCAAGCTATTTCCCTGATGATATTATATCGCAAATTTGTTTGCTGTTTGTTCTTGATGCTTTTTTTCAATTCTCTTTATAATATTTGATCGCAATTAGTGGTAGAAGATGAGAGGGATGCGGGAGAACGAACCTCTATCTGCAAACGTTTTGGCGCTTTTGTATCAGCAGATACACCCTCGCACAAAATTTCCCTGACAATATTATATCAAAAGTTTGTTTGCTGTTTGTTCTTAATGCTTTTTTATCATAATATTCGATCGTATTAAGCCGTAGAAGAGGAGAATGAGGGAGAACGAACCTGTATCTGCAAATGTTTTGGCGCTTCCGTATCAGATGACACACCCTCGCACATATTTCCCTGACTATATTATTTCGCAAGTTTGCTTGCTGTTTGTTCTTAATGCTTTGTTTCAATTCTCTTCATAATATTCGATCTCATTAAGCGGTAGAAGAGGAGGAGGAGGAGGGAGAACGAACCTCTAACAAAAACGTTTTGCCACTTCCGTATCAGCTGATGCTTATTAAGGCACAATATCTTACTCATAAAATATTTATTTACTCACCCTATTTGGGGTTTATCTAATTTTCAAGATTATAGTACAGTATTATTAATATTCCTTGGTTTTAAACATTATTCTATCTATCGAACATGCTGCATGAAATGTTAACATAAACAAAATCAGATGAGAGAAGAAGAAAAATATACAATTCGTTACAAAGAAAACGTGTATCGTACTGTACATGGGAAACTTAAATGAAATATATATACTCTCTACATGCTATTTCCCTGATGATATTATATAGAAAGTTTGTTTGCTGTTTGTTCTTAGAATGCTTTTTTCAATCTTCATAATATCACGTACATATAATTTTACGCTTGCGCACAGTTATGAATAAAGTAAAGGGTGTTTTGAAAATAGTGCAGGGAGGGTTTATACAGTAAAGGTAAAAATAAATGTAAAATACCTATAATAAATATGGTGCTCCTACTTCACGATTTTTCACCTATCGCGGTGGGTCCCAAAACCAAACCCACGCGATAAGTGAGGGAGCACTGTATTTATATATATATATATATATATATATATATATATATATATATATATATATATATATATATATATATATATATATATATATATATATATATATATATATATATATATATATATATAGTAATCCCTCGCTATATTGCGAGTAACCTACCACAAATTCAATGCATCTCGAAATTTTTGGGCGAGCATATGTATTTTATATCGCAGATTTTCTGGGTATTTGCGGGAATCCACTATACGTGGAAATATTAAAATTTCAAGTGTTTTCATTATTTTTATTGATAAAAGAAAGTATTTCCTAGTCTAATAATAGCAAAACAGTAAAAAAATACTAAAAAACATAAATTTAAACATGTAACTCTGCATTATATAAAATACAATACCGGTATCGGCGTTTCAGAAAACGCAAAGGGTTGCACGATAGTACATAGTGAAATTTCCAGTATTTTCATTATTTTATTGATAAAAAAAAAGTATTTGCTAGCCTAAGAATAATACAGCAGTAAAAATAGTAAAAAACATAAATTTCAAAATATAACTCACAGTATTGCACCATATAAAATACGATACCGGTATCAGCGTCTTGTAAAACACAAAGAGTCGCACCTCGTGAGATAGTACAAGTGATGTTATTGGCTAATGGGTAGGAGGCGATGAATCACGGAATTGTGTCCTGTATGTTCTGTATCCTGGGGTCTAATTGGCTTTTTGATTGAAGCTTGATTCTCCCAGCATCTTCCATTGTCTCGCCTCAACCATTAAGTTACTCACATGTGCGTCGTTCGCGTTGTGCCTCTTAATACGTTGTGCTTATGTGTTTTGTGAAACTTTTGTATTTCAACCCCTGCAAAGCCGCCCAAGCGTCCTTCATCTTTTAAGGCTTCTGGTAATGAGCCTAAGTGGCAACGGAAGATGTTGACCATAGCATATTAGGTAAAACTGTTATGATATGCTGAAAGAAAGAAGAAGGTTCTCGGATATCGGCCGCCATTTTGCCATCAACGAATCTACTGTTCGATACATCAACAAGGACGAGGCGAATATCAGACAGACAGCGACTCTTACTTTAAACAAAACAGCGAAGAGGGTCGTAACACCCTGCAATAGGATAATAATTCGGATGAAATCTGCTTTGGTCCTGTGGATTGCTGATTGCAGGAAGAAGAACATCAGCTTAGATATGAGTATCATACAAAGAAAGGTGAAGAAGCTGTATGAGACATTCGCTGCAAACGAACCCGATGACGACAGCAGCAACTGTGAGGAGGAGGAGAAAGAAGAAGAAATGGATGACCCACAACCAGGACTGTCCAACGATTCTCCACCGAGGAAACCATTGTTCGTTGCTAGCAAGGGATGGCTCGCCAAATTTCAGAAACGCTTTGGCCTAAAGAGCATTTCGGTGCATGGCGAAGCTGCCTCTGCAGATACAGCTGCAGCTGACGATCATGTGAACAACAACTTCAAGAAAATTATCGAGCATGGCAGTTATGCTCCTGAGCAAGTATTCAACATGGATGAAACTGGGTTATTTTGGAAGAGAATGCCATCTCGCACTTTCCTTTTCAAGGAAGAAGCTAAAGCCCCTGGATTTAAAGTGTACAAAGACCGTGTTACCCTTGTCATGTGCAGGAATACTGCGGGCTTTATGTTAAAGCCTAGGCTCACCTAAAAGTCAAAGAACCCTAGGGCTTTGAAGAATAAAAACAAGAATAAGCTGCCAGTGTATTGGATGCATAACACTAAGGCCTGGATCACGAAAAGCCTCACATCGGACTGGTTTTACCAATGCTTTATTCCTCGGGTCTGAGTTTATCTTGAGGAGAGGGGCCTTGACATAATAATAATAATAATTAGTCCTTCTTTCGTTAGATAATGCTGGTGGCCACGAAAATAATCTCCATTATGATGGTGTTCAGGTAGAGTTCCTGCCACCGAATACAACATCACTAATTCAGCCTATGGATCAAGGCATTATTCGTGGGTTCAAAGCCCTCTACACACGAAATGCCCTGGCGAACCTGGTTGACTTCATGGATGCGGACAAAGAATTCGCACTGAAGGCGTACTGGCATAACTACGCGATTGCTACATGACTTCAAAATATTCCGAAAGCAATCAAAGAGAAGAAGCCAGCAACAATCAATGCCAGCTGGAAGAAATTGTGGCCCGCAGTCATCTACGACTACAAGGGATTCGCTCCTGATGAAGTCCATAACTCGGCAGTTGCGAAAGTTGTGAAGCTGGCTGCACTGTTAGGAGGAGAAGGCTTTAAAGATATGACACACGAAGACGTCAATGAACTCGTCAAATGCCACTCGTTGCCATTGACTGATGAAGACTTTTAGGATATGACAAAATCAGTGAGCGAAGAAGAGGAAGAACAACAACAGGAAACGCACGATGAATTCAAAGAACCTGGCCTTACACTCCAACGGCTGGCAGCCATGAAGAACATGGCCAAAGAACTCCAACATCTGTCGCAGGAGTATGACGATGATATATCTCGTTCAGTGCACTTCTGCAGTATTATCGACGATGCCATGACTCCTTACAAGACCATCTTCGCACAAAAGTAGAAACAGCCATAGCAACTCCCCATTACTATGTTCTTCTCTCACAAAAAGCAGCCGTAAAGCTGTCTTTGGCTGTGGAGTATGTAAACGTCATCATCACGTCATTCACGGCAAGCTTACCTATCACGTTCATAAAAATTTACGCTTGAGCGCGGCTATTAACAAAGTAAAGGGTAAGTTCTTAACAGTGCAGGGATGGTTTATACAGTAAGGTAAAAATAAATGTAATATACCTGTAATAAATATGGTGCTACTACTTCGCAGATTTTCGCCTTTCGCGGCGGGTCCCAGAACCAAACCCCTGCGATAAACGAGGGAGCACTGTATATATATATATATATATATATATATATATATATATATATATATATATATATATATATATATATATATATTATATATATATATATATATATATATATATACAGTGTTACCCCGGTTATTCGCGTTTCTTAGTTCGTGTTCTCACTCTATCGCGTTTTTTTTTTTGGATAAATTACTATTTTATTTTATGGGTATACGCAAAAATATTAAAATATTGAAAACAAACATTTTCAGTATTTTCATTTTTTTTTTAAATTTACGTTGCGTGCTGTTATTTATAATGTAAAGGGTGTTTTTTTAACAGTGCAGGGAGGGTTTATACAGTTCGTAAACGAAAAAATAATTGTAAATGAGTATGTGTGTCACGTCATCACCACCTCATTCATGGTAATTTTATCTATCACTTTCATACAAATTTACGTTGCTTGCTGTTATTTATAATGTAAAGGGTGTTTTTTTAACAGTGCAGGGAGGGTTTATACAGTACGTAAACTAAAAAATAATTGTAAATGAGTATGTATGTCACGTCATTATCACCTCATTCACCGTAATTTTATCTATCACTTTTATAAAAATTTACGTTGCTTGCTGTTATTTATAATGTAAAGGGTGTTTTTTTAACAGTGCAGGGAGGGTTTATACAGTTCGTAAACGAAAAAATAATTGTAAATGAGTATGTGTGTCACGTCATCATCACCTCATTCATGGTAATTTTATCTGTCACTTTCATAAAAATTTACGTTGCTTGCTGTTATTTATAATGTAAAGGGTGTTTTTTTAACAGTGCAGGGAGGGTTTATACAGTACGTAAACGAAAAAATAATTGTAAATGAGTATGTATGTCACGTCATTATCACCTCATTCACCGTAATTTTATCTATCACTTTCATAAAAATTTACCTTGCTTGCTGTTATTTATAATGTAAAGGGTGTGTTTTTAACAGTGCAGGGAGGGTTCATACAGTGCGTAAACGAAAAAAATAATTGTAAATGAGTATGTATGTCACGTCATTATCACCTCATTCACCGTAATTTTATCTATCACTTTCATAAAAATTTACGGTGCTTGCTGTTCTTTATAATGTAAAGGGTGTTTCTTTAACAGTGCAGGGAGGGTTTATACAGTACGTAAACGAAAAAATAATTGTAAATGAGTATGTATGTCACGTCATTATCACCTCATTCATGGTAATTTTATCTATCACTTTCATAAAAATTTACGTTGCTTGCTGTTATTTATAATGTAAAGGGTGTTTCTTTAACAGTGCAGGGAGGGTTTATACAGTACGTAAACGAAAAAATAATTGTAAATGAGTATGTATGTCACGTCATTATCACCTCATTCATCGTAATTTTATCTATCACTTTCATAAAAAGTTACGTTGCTTGCTGTTATTTATAATGTAAAGGGTGTTTTTTTAACAGTGCAGGGAGGGTTTATACAGTACGTAAACGAAAAAATAATTGTAAATGAGTATGAATGTCACGTCATTATCACCTCATTCATCGTAATTTTATCTATCACTTTCATACAAATTTACGTTGCTTGCTGTTATTTATAATGTAAAGGGTGTTTTTTTAACAGTGCAGGGAGGGTTAATACAGTACGTAAACTAAAAAATAATTGTAAATGAGTATGTATGTCACGTCATTATCACCTCATTCACCGTAATTTTATCTATCACTTTTATAAAAATTTACGTTGCTTGCTGTTATTTATAATGTAAAGGGTGTTTTTTTAACAGTGCAGGGAGGGTTTATACAGTTCGTAAACGAAAAAATAATTGTAAATGAGTATGTGTGTCACGTCATCATCACCTCATTCATGGTAATTTTATCTGTCACTTTCATAAAAATTTACGTTGCTTGCTGTTATTTATAATGTAAAGGGTGTTTTTTTAACAGTGCAGGGAGGGTTTATACAGTACGTAAACGAAAAAATAATTGTAAATGAGTATGTATGTCACGTCATTATCACCTCATTCACCGTAATTTTATCTATCACTTTCATAAAAATTTACGTTGCTTGCTGTTATTTATAATGTAAAGGGTGTGTTTTTAACAGTGCAGGGAGGGTTCATACAGTGCGTAAACGAAAAAAATAATTGTAAATGAGTATGTATGTCACGTCATTATCACCTCATTCACCGTAATTTTATCTATCACTTTCATAAAAATTTACGGTGCTTGCTGTTCTTTATAATGTAAAGGGTGTTTCTTTAACAGTGCAGGGAGGGTTTATACAGTACGTAAACGAAAAAATAATTGTAAATGAGTATGTATGTCACGTCATTATCACCTCATTCATGGCAATTTTATCTATCACTTTCATAAAAATTTACGTTGCTTGCTGTTTTTTATAATGTAAAGGGTGTTTCTTTAACAGTGCAGGGAGGGTTTATACAGTACGTAAGCAAAAAATAATTGTAAATGAGTATGTATGTCACGTCATTATCACCTCATTCATCGTAATATTATCTATCACTTTCATAAAAAGTTACGTTGCTTGCTGTTATTTATAATGTAAAGGGTGTTTTTTTAACAGTGCAGGGAGGGTTTATACAGTACGTAAACGAAAAAATAATTGTAAATGAGTATGAATGTCACGTCATTATCACCTCATTCATCGTAATTTTATCTATCACTTTCATAAAAATTTACGTTGCTTGCTGTTATTTATAATGTAAATGGTGTTTTTTTTAACAGTGCAGAGAGGGTTTATACAGTACGTAAACGAAAAAATAATTGTAAATGAGTATATATGTCACGTCATTATCACCTCATTCACCGTAATTTTATCTATCACTTTCATAAAAATTTAGGTTGCTTGCTGTTATTTATAATGTAAAGGGTTTTTTTAACAGTGCAGGGAGGGTTTATACAGTACGTAAACGAAAAAATAATTGTAAATGAGTATGTATGTCACGTCATTATCACCTCATTCACCGTAATTTTATCTATCACTTTCATAAAAAATTACGTTGCTTGCTGTTATCTATAATGTTAAGGGTGTTTTTTTTAACAGTGCAGGGAGGGTTTATACAGTACGTAAACGAAAAAATAATTGTAAATGATATGTATGTCACGTCATTATCACCTCATTCACTGTAATTTTATCTATCACTTTCAAAAAAATTTACGTTGCTTGCTGTTATTTATAATGTAAAGGGTGTTTTTTTAACAGTGCAGGGAGGGTTTATACAGTGTAAACGTAAAAATATATTAAAATATCTATGTACATATAGCCGGATCCTACTTCGAGGATTTCCTGGTTCGCGGAGGGTCCCAGAACCGAACTACCGCGATAAGTAAGGCAACACTGTATATATATATATATATATATATATATATATATATATATATATATATATATATATATATATATATATATATATATATATATATATATATATACACACAGTGTTCCCCCCCATACCGCGGTAGTTAGGTTCCGGGACCCAGCGCAAACCAGGAAATCCGTGGAGTAGGATCAGCCTATATGTACATAGATATTTTAATATATTTTTACGCTTACACTGTATAAACCCTCCCTGTACTGTTAAAAAAACACCCTTTACATTATAAATAACAGCATGCATGTAATTTTTTATGAAAGTGATAGGAAAACTTACTGTGAATGAGGTGATGATGACTTGACATACATAGGTACAGTATTTTACAGTAATTTTTACGTTTACGTAATATAGCGGCCGACATCCACAAACTTTTTTCCTTCTTTCAACATATCTAAGAGTTTCACTTTATCTACAATGGTTAACATTTTCCTTTGCCGCTTAGGCTCACTACAAGAAGCCTTAGAAAATGAAGGATGCTTGGGAGGCATTGCAAAGGTTAAAATATGCGAGTAAAAAAATCACAAGCAAAACGTATTAATAATAATAAGCACAATGTGAATGGCGCACACGAGTGAGGCGAGACAATGGAAGATGGTGGAAGCCTTTATCCGAAACGCTGATAACGGTATCGTATTTTACATGTTGCAATACTATTAGTATTTATGTTTTTTACTATTTTTTACTCTTTTATTATTCTTAGGCTAATAAATACGTTTTTTTATCAATGAAATCATGAAACTACTGGAAATATAAATATATATGCTAGCTCACGTAGCTGCAACCCCAATACATTGTACGCTATCGAACACTATTTCGCAAGATGCAATAATGTGAGTTATACTGTACGTACGTATATCATTCAGTTATTAGTAAAATGTATATTAATTTAAAATTCATTTACTTATTTGGTGATTGTACAAAATCTATTGTATTTATTCACTGTAATTTGGACCAAATATTCCTTTTGTAAAGATTATACTGTACATTTCAAAAGAGGTGGTCAATAAACGTATCTATCTATCTATTTAAATTTATGTTTTTTACTATTTTTTACTGTTTTATTATTTGTAGG
>JAXCGZ010010906.1:0-15116 GCA_037179515.1 Halocaridina rubra | reverse complement strand
CAAATGGCAGACAAACAGTAGAACCATGCAGCCCACCCCTTTATTTAAGCCATATTCTTTACTGATCATTTACTGTTTCTTTCCAAATTTTTTTCAGTTTCCATCTACTTATACTCCTTACCAATACTAAAGCTAATTCCTTTAAGACTACCCCAATAATACTTGCATCACATCCCATTATATAGGGGAATTACACATGCATTCCTCAAATTGGGATGCTCCCTTCCTTAGAACACACACCCACCCAAACCTAGTGCCTTACCAGTTTTCAAGACTTTCAATGCCACATGTATCTCTTCTCTTATTAGATAGATCCTCCTCCTCACCTATAATCATGCTAACAACATCCACACTTACAGCAACTCTCTATGGTTCTCATGTTTCAGCTATTCAAAATGCTTATCCTACATTCCTCTCGCCCATATAACTATTTCACCCTCTTCTGCACTTTTTTTTCCATTCATTTCCAGAAGTCTTTTCCTTTCTTTCCATATTCTCCATCTACCCATCCACTCTTTTTGCCTTCCTCACTATGCTTTGGTGGGAGCTTAAACGCCTAATTCACTAAACTACATAATTACTATCGTCACACTAGCAAAGTTGTCACTAAGACGACATTCACTTTTCAGTTTAATGCAAATGGCCTTTTTTATCTCAATACCGAAACAACCTTAGTCATTTATGACGAACACCATAAATCTTATCCATAATTATTCATATATTTGGTTGCTGATCAAATTCCCCCATAACTCATAGTCATTAAGCCACAAAAATTAATATTTTTCAGTTTGCAGCTGTATAGACCCGGCGCATTTGCCTTTAATACTGTCATGCTATCTAGTATACTTAAATGTTTCTCATCATAACTGTACAAAAATCTCCCAACAATCAAGAAAAAAATATGGTAGATGCCCAAAAAGTCCCCATTGCCAAAGATGAACCCTTTTCTCTATTCATGGTGACTAACAAAACTTGCAAGATTACTCACATTTTTTTCATGTCTGGCAATAGTAAACAAAAATACACGTTACAGGACATGTACAGTTACTATAATCCTGTTTGCCTAGTGCAGACAAAGCTTTTATATTCAGTACCTTTCTGTTCATAGCAGTTGGCTTTATGTACAATAAAAAAAATAAATTCATGTTTTAGGTTTTATTACAAAACGGAAACAGTTCTCTTGAAAAAGTATATACAATATATACACTCTATTAAATATAAATTTGACAAATTTCCAACAGACAATGAAGGCCTAGAATAATACTTCCGGAAAAAATAATAAGTGCCATAAACATCAGCCTTTTTTTTAATTTCTTTCTTACTCTGAATCCAAAACATTCATTAAACAAATGTTTTGAATAGTGTCAATTGAATTCATGAAGTAACGAAAATTATTACCAAGTATACTAGTAAATTTTTTAGAACACAACCCCCCCCCCCCAAAAATCATATGTTCATTCAGTACGTAATGAAAAATAAGACTTCGGCAAATGCTATAATTCTATGCATATAGTTCTCAGGTCCCTTAAGTCTGATTCCTAGGAAAATCAAAATTTTTTTCATTTATACAAAAAATATCTTTCTGTAAAGGAACAATATATATACAAATATTTACAAAGCTCAATAAATGATGCTTCAGGAAATAGGTTTAGTTTTTGAACTGTATAAAAATCTGCCTCCACTTTTCCAGTATGGAGTAAATTTGCCTCATGTAAATGAGGTCATATCCATACTATCCTGCTGGCTGTAGCAACACCAGGCACTTCACACTGTAACTTCTCTTTCCACAACATCAATGTGCAAACTTGTCTGTATATCTTAACCATGAGTAGTATCATCTTCCACAAAATCATACGCTTCATCTCTAGATACACATTCTACGTGAGACACTTTGTTTCTAAATTTGACACCATAGAATTTATTAGCATGCTCCAACAGTTCAGGTCTGAAGGTTGTGGTGATGAATTGTGCATCTGCACTCAACTCATGAATCATGTCAGCAACAGCCTTTCTGTGTTGAGCATCTAGTGCCTGAAAAATATAATTTACAGCATTATTATCTGGCAACCTGTCTTATGATTCACAGATTAATGAAAAGTATACCCAAGCAACACCTCATCTTTAAGACCTCACTTAAATAGGGAAAATATTTAACACGATTCTAGAATTTATATGCATTTGCCTGATTGTGTTATCCTATTTTATCACACTTCAGGTTTTATCAAGTATGAGGGAGCAAAGCATAATTTCAGCAAAGAAAAACTCAATAATTTCACAGTAAAATAAAACAACATTAAAAATAGCAGTATCTGCTTAAAAAAGAAAAGAAAAACGTACTTGATCAATTTCATCAAAAAGATAGAATGGAGCAGGATCACATTTCTGGATAGCAAATATGAGTCCAAGGGCTACCAAGGACTTCTGGCCACCTGAAAGTTGGTTCATCTCTCTCATTTCTGCATTTTTACCAGTGAATGACACACGTATACCAACACCGGTAAAGTTGTCTACACTGCCCTTCTCTTCTTGCTGTAGTGTTAAAAAGAAATTAAATAAAACTCTCCTTAAAAGAATCGCAGGAAGGCAGAAAAATTTGCCTGAAAAAATTATGGTGGAAAAACTGAAAAGCACGTGTGTTGATCGGCAAAACAGGTATTTTTAGATATCACAATAAATTATCAGGTCATTTTATTACTTACTATAAAAAATCACTATTATAAAACAAGTTATTCACGAGCACTAGAAAGACGATTGCCTTAGCTTACCTCACTTTCTTCCTCTCTGTCACTTTTCATAATTAGCTGAGCATGTCCTTGTGGTGCTAGCTTCTTAAATACGTCAGTAAAATACTTTGAGACCTGCTTAAATGTAAACTGGATAGCTTCATATTTTCTATGTTCTAGAACATTCATTAGCTCCTTAATTTTGTCATATCCCCTATCTAATTCCTCCTTTCGTGCCATAAGCTTTTCTTTCTGTTCTGAGAATGATATGAACTGATCCAGTGCTTTCTTGTTGACATGGGAATATTTCTTCAATTCTGTATTAGCTACCTCTAATTTTTTAAACAGCTGTTTCGTTGCAAGGTTCTGATACTTGTCAAATGCTTCTGAAGGCAGGGAACCAAGGTCACAAATCTTCTTTGTACATTCATCTATCTTTTGATGTAAGAGGTTCTGCTTTGATGCCATTTTTTCTAAATCTTTAGCATCTTCTTCCATTCTCTCCATGACTTCCTTTTCCTTATTCTTCATTTTCTCCAATTCAGACTTCAAACTCTTCTCCTTTTTCTGGAATTCTGTTACTTTCTTCTCCACTTCTTTGTACTGCACAGCAACTTCTTCAATGCGATTATCAACTCTCTGTATTTCACTCTGACTATGGTCGAGTTGCCGCTTCCTATCTTCCACCGATATTTCTTGGAGGGCTTGCATAAGTTCATCTTTTCTTCTATGGAGGTTATTAGTTAACAAGTTCTCAAGCTTATTTTTGTCTGCTTCAAGTTTCATTCTTCGCGTGAAAGCTTCTTTATTCTCCTGAGTCAACCTTCTAATGTCGTCATTAAGCTGATCAACTTCATGCTGATCTTGAACACTCAGAGTAGCCATGAGGTCCTGATGCAGCTCAGACTCCAACCCTTCCTTGGTTGCCATCATGGCTTCTAAATTAGCCTTCAACTGTGAAAGTGATCTCTCTTTGGGTTGTTTTGTTCTCTCCAATCCAGACAGCTCTTCCTTCATCAGCCTTATGTCTGTTTTAACCTTTTCAAATAGATTCTTGGCTTTACTGTTCTTGATTTCCGTCTTCTGCATTTCAGAAACAATTTTGTTAATTTCTTGTTCCGTGTTTCTCAAGGTGTCCTGTAATGTTCTCAGTTCCGTTTCTGCCGTGGTGATCTGATCACGTAGCTCTGATCTCGTTTTCTGGATTTCTAACCTAGACCGTGAAGTGTTAAAATATCCACCAGTTAGAGAGCCCTTACTGGATACTTGATCACCATCGAGAGTAACGCAGTCAAGGCGAGTGGAGCGGGCCAAAAGTGTAGCTACTTCCAAATTACGGCAAATGAGAGTACGTCCAAAGATGTACTTAAGTGCCTTATGGTACCTTTCAGAATATGTCAGTTTGCTAACCATAGGAATGGCATCATTCGTTTGTGGATAATCAATGTCCTTTACAGTCAGCCGATTGAGAGGCATAAAAGTGACTTCTCCAGGAAGTTTTTGCTTGTTCATTTCCTTTAGGATTTGGGTACCTATTTTATCTGATTCTACTATGTGATGGAACAACTTATTACCTGCCGTAACTTCAACAGCTGTGTATATTGATCTCTCACACTCAAAATTTTCAATAAGAAGTCCATAATACTGAGTAGCAATTTCACCAAGGTGACCCCCACGTTCACGGAATGTATCCAACACTTTCTGAACACTGTCACGTCCATTAAGGATAGGCTGCAAAAAGTAAATTTTTTTCTTTAACTAGACATAATAGGCAACAAGACATGATACCTAACTACATATTTTGATAAAATATTGCAGGATAAAAACCTATTTTTTGAAAGCAAATCCTAACAAGTGCTAATTTACAACTGCATTTTAAATTCAGTTACTCAGTACTGCAAAATTAAAGAAATTTACTTCTTTTTTTCATCTCCTGAGAGTCACCTCTGCTCTTGAAAGAGCCTCCAGGTAACATGAAAGTACATACTTAAAATAAACTCAAAATGATGTGAGCACTAGTTTAAATCTTTAAATTACAGCAAAAGAAATAAAAATGAACTTCAGTACAAAAAGAAGACATAACTTACCTTTCCTGCCATAGATCTGAGAGACTGATCTGCTCTTGACAGTTCCTCCTTCAGAGAACTGACATTTTGTTGAAGATTGTTTTCCTTGCGCCACAGTTCACTGATAATAAAGAAAATTTGTAGTGTAAAGCATTAAAATCCAACTCCATGAAATAACTACTGACGACACCAAAGAATTTAATTTCAATTTGTTGTAGCTAAGACCTACTTCATAAATACAGCATGTGTTCTCTGTATTGCATTGCAGTTATATATTCAATATCAAAGCAAAAGAAATAAAATCACAATTAACAAATGACCACATAAAAATACAAGATGCACAGAAAATCTTGAAACATCACAGCATTATGGACAGACAGAATCAACATTATGCAAGCGACACCCATTCTTTTATACAAGAAAAATACCTCCCACTGCAATCTTCGTCACTGTTTCCCAAAACCGTAATTTAATCACTGCATAAAGTTGGTAAACGTCATTCTTACAATGAAAAAAATATATATATTACATATTTCACAATTTACTTGACCTCTTATCCACCTTTCATATTCAAAGACCCCCAAAACTCTCCTAAACAAAGCCTTAGCTATCAAAATAATTCCCTACATTTTTAGTTATGCTCAAAATAACTAGTAAACCTCTTAATTCTTAACCCTCTCAGCAACCATCAATTGTATAATGAAAAATCCCCAAGTCTATCATAAACTACACTTTGTAATTCAGATATTAACATATTCCTTATTGATCCACTGAACAATGCACATCTTTCAAAAGCTCATCTACACTACAATTACTTCATCTACATACCTGCATCAAAATATACTGACACCACCAAATTACAAACATTCGTAGATTCGAACCAAATGCGTTTCAAGTTCAAAAAGTTCCAATTTTGGAGGGCCGTGCCTCTCCTGCTTAGTACGACTTTCAGCCACTACCTACGGCGCGCAGCATTGTAGCATAAAGCACGTTGTCATATGTTTACTCAGCTTGCGTCCCTTAAGACACTCTTTCTTGTTCCAGTTCTGTACATCACTTATCCATCATGAGGTGGAAAGCTAAAGGCTAGTGATGATAGTGGTAATGTCAAGAGACGAGCCATCTCAATGGAAACAAGAGGCAATAATACAGAAGTTTCATAGTGGTGAAAAATAAGTAAATGTAGTCCGCGCTTACATGAAACGTTCCACGAAGTTGATGGCTGAGGAGCTTACTTTTATAAAGAAAGCTCTCACTATTTTTGAGAACCAGGACCCTAATGCTGAGATTCTCAAAATAAGCAAATAGCATCCACAATGCCATCAAGTGTTATCACTGTATGATCCTATATGATGAAAAGAAAAAATAAAGTGCAAACTTCCTTAGAACAATTATTCAAGAAACGTGAAGATCCCCAAGAAACTATCGAACCAATAAAAGCTCCCCAAGAAATCTAGAAATAATGCTTTTACCCTCAAGTGTTTCACCTCTATTGCCTTGTGTCATATGCCGCCTCCTTCAATGTCAAGGACCCTCTGTCACTCTTAACTCTGTAGCACTTTACCATCTCTCATCCATCACCTCATGCCTACTCTACCAATTTCAAGTTAAAATTATTGCAATTTATTAGTATAAATTGTTTTGCTTTATTAATGTCTCTTTATAATAAGAAAAGTGTATTACATTCTAACCAGTTATACAGAATATCAACTTATGAACTATTCAAGATATGAACAGCTGTTCAGAACTCGTTTGTAAGTTGGGGAGCAGCTACCGTGTCAACTTTCTAGAAGTAAATCATCCAGTCTCTCTATGCTGCCAACCTCATGTTTACTGCACTATTATTAACTTCTAGACTTGCATACTTTCCTTCCTCAATCCATTTTAAACCACTAGTCCATAACTCTTGCATTCACTTTCATGCCATCCAAGTATGTTTACCATTATTAACTTCTAGACTTGCGTACTTTCCTTCCTAAAGCCATTTTAATCCACTATCCCATAACTTGCATCCAAGCATGTTTACCAAGAGGACACAGCATACTCTCGCTTTAGCCAAAGGTTACATCATCTTTCGTAATATATTCCTGCCCTACAATGGGTAATCATATATAAATATAGGAGTATCAATATTCTACAAATAATCTCTCATCCTGTAATTTCCGAAACCTGCCACACTAACCTTTCATGCTTTACTCTTAATTGCTTGTTAGAATGGTGCAAAACACAGATAGCAAATGTCACCGAATACGGTTTTGTGACAACACTAAACCAAATGATACAATATGTTCACTAGTGTTAAGATGGTATACACAACTCTATACAATACTAGTACAAACATAAGGACTGTAGCTTACATACTGGCAGCACAGACATTTACTGGTGCACAACTATTTACACTAGACAATGAACCTAAAATATTGGAAAACAAAAACCATAATCCATGAATGACAACAATAACAAAATACAAGCACAATGATACAAAATAATTAATGAGCAAATATTAAACCTCCGGGAATGCTCAAAATCTCGACGAAGACGATTCAGACTGAGTAAATTCTGAGAGGACCTCTTGATCTCTTCGTAATACATCCATTGATTCTCCTGGAACTCCTAAAGGCAAAATGCAAAGCTGTGGCAATAACAGTGGCTTGACAAAACAAAAGCAATTTCTACACACCAAAAACTGCAAACGTCTAACACAATATTTATCAACAATGACATGGAAAAGAACCCGTTAAGAGTCCCGTGTTACCATACAGCCAATGGAGGAAAATACAAATGAAAAAATTAAAAATCAGTAAACCAAATCATTGTATCATACGGTAGTAATAACAAAATGCACAAGAAAAAAAAATTGCAAATCACCAAAGAGCATTCCAATATACAAATAGTTTAAGCAATTCTATTAACAAAGTAAACATAAAATCATTCTCCATCACTGCAAAGCAATTCCTGTGAAAAATGGGATTAAATGGCATTTTAAAAAAATAAGAAAATTATGGAAAAACACTTAACTACAGAGAAATGACAAATAATATGTAAAGGAAACTGTCTTAATGCTCTTTCAAAAACAGTCCTTAAAATTGTGAAAAAAAAAATTAGTAAAGACAAAAATATATGCTAGAAAAAGCCCATTTAAAACTATAGCAAGCAACAGAAATGCAACCTTTGCCCAACAACTACAAATCTGAAACCCCTAAAAATATCACACATAACTATTGCATATATAAAATAATTCTGGAAAATACCATCAACATGAAAGCAAGAAAAAAATACAATGCACTGGGAGGACACACATTTTAGAATAAAAATATATGAAAATAAAATAATCTTCAATAAAATTAATGGTTCATATATTTACTACAGCAGTCAAAAGCAATTTAGAGTACATCAAAACTGTAACCACCGAAAAGCATTCAATAAAACCAGTCGCCTAAAAGCATTAAATCTATACACAGCAGTAAATATAACAAAATTTAATGCAGTCTCCACACAAAGCAAGGAATACATATATACTATGCAGTTTTGCGACCAAAAAGTAACACCATCTCCAACAGGCAGTGAGCAGAAACAATAGCCTAAGCAAGACGTGCAAAGCAAACCCTTATCTAAACCTTACTTCCTTTCACTCTGTAACTGATCTTTTCTCTTCTTCATCTCGTAAAAGACTTTATTATGCTCATCTATACTCTGCCTGTAGTTATCTGTGTCTGCAGAGAGCTCCTGAAAAACCAAGACAATCACAGATATTAAAGACAAAGCAATAAAAGTTCATATATGTAGGAATTTGTGGTACCAATTGAAGAGCTGATAATTTTTATACCAAAAAATGGACAAAGGACACCAATTTCAACATTATTTCAGTGAAAAACTATCCCACCCATTTTAAAACATTTGATATCCTACAAAATTAATGGAAATATGTAACCACATAAAACTTTAAATATTAAATACTAGTTCCAAAGGAAAAGTAATTAAGAACTTCACGTTAATATATAATTGCCATCTTACTGATGATAAAAGTAAAATATACAAAAAATATTTGTAAGTTTCAATTTCTCCAATACTAAAATCAATCCAGAAAGTAGGCTCTCTTGACACAAATTTTTGAATGAGTAGACATTATATTTTTCCAAGTCATAACATGAATAATAGAGAAAATTATATAACAGAGCTTAAGTTATGTCAGCATTTGTTTTGTATACCGAGAACAAGGAATATAGAACCACCATCCTTGTCTGCCACATGCAAATTCCTACCTCCGTCTTTACTTCAAGAGTCTTTTTCCGATCAACGTCACGGACTATTTCATCTTCCAAGCGTTGAATCTGATCCTGCTTCGACTTGACAGCCTTTGTGAGAGACCTAAGCAAGAAAAATAGGGGTTGTGGAGCATAAAGGGGGAGAAAGAGAGTGGAGGTCATTGGAGGATACAGAAGAAACAGAGAAGAACAAACAAAGGAGGTTAATGACTTATGATGAACATACATACTTAAGTCCATGTTGATGATGCCAATGACAATAATGATATATGAAGGAAAAACGTGTGATGACTTGTTTTGAGAGGGATTGTTAGAAAGACAGGCAATCAAGTTAGGAATCAGCAGCAGTCATGAGGCGTGAACATGTCGAGACCTTTCTTGGTAAAGGTCTTATTTCATTCACCATTCTTTAAATCGCTAAATTTCTTAATTAAAATTGGGAACTAATAAGTTTTGAAGAGATCAAGAAATTTAAATGATCACTGACCATTTTGTTTCAGTTTCATACAGAGCATTAGTTCCCAATTATAGATAAGAACAATTCCCAAAATAGTTAGGTATTCAAAGCATAAATGGTAAGCTCTGTAACATCTGCTTGACTAGCTACATAATGTCTATTGCATCAAAATAAATTAACATCTATGTGCTACCATGCTAAAGAAGCAATTACTATAAAATCTGTAGATACAACTACAATAATCGAGAGTAAATAACCTACTGCACTAGTATGAATATCAAATCTGTTATATGTTGCTATGATAAACATGTATAGCAGGAAAAAACTTTTTATATAAAAACACATTCAAAGAAATACGAACCTGATACAGAATGACCTTTTCTTCTCTCCTTGTTGCAAAAACTTTGTTACCACTTAATACCTGGCTGGCATAGTTCCTTTTGCAAGAAAGTTACCATTGGGCTTACCTTTAATTTAACCACTTACTGGAAGAAATATTCCACAAATTCCAAAAATGCAACAGATAGTGTAGCTCATACTGTTTTTAAGAGTAAAAATCATACCACAATTATGACTACCTCTTCAATAATTCATGGTACCAAATATACACTTTCTAAAACCAATTCCAGCTTTTAGTTTAACATACAAGAAGCATAAATGCCGGAAAGAAACTCACGTTTGACACCACAACACATACGGCTGAGAGAAAGCATGCTTGGAAACAAAAGAAGCCAAAATGGTAGAGTCCTCCTTAGTTACAATGATTCTGATGTTCCTAACATTACTACAAAAAATACCAACCTGCAAACGTTTCTCTAATTCATTAGTGCGTTCCCCATCTCGTTTTATCTCCTCATCAAGCCGCCTGATTTGGTCCTTTTTTTCACCCATCGCACGTTCTATCGATCTGCAACAGGGAAGAAGAAAGGGACTAGAATACATTGCCTCTTCTATGGGCTTGCATCTTTTCTTTCTTTCGCTGTCCAAGACACCAAACCCAGACAGTAGGGTGGTGAGGAATTTTTATTTTCTTTCTCAAGGAGTAATAGATATGAATTTTTTTTTTTTTTATTAATGTATGCATCAACGTATAAGTCCCTTTCTCCAACCCTTTCAGACCACGGGCGAATACTCAATGTTTAAACGAGCATTTATTGTTTATGATCTACCTATTGGGGGCGTAATGTTATTTCAGCAACACCGAAGTATTTGCAAGTTCTAGACTTATTGTGGAATAACTCCAACAAAGTCCATACTCTCGTCTACGGTGTTAAGACATTTTTCGATAACATTTCAGACAAAATAAGCAGCTGCTTGAATGACATTATCACATTTCAATGCTTTGAATTCCCATGTGCTACGTTTGGTACTCTGCAACAGAAAGTATCAAGATTTTTGTTTACATAACTAGTATCATAATTATAATTCCCATTAATAATCTGCTCAGTCATGAACAGAATATTTGAAAAGGGGGAAGTAAGTCATATGGCAGAGTCAATACAGAGCAAATGGTATTTTCAAAGATTGTTACAAAATATTCTGTGGTGTTGCAGCTTTTAAATGCTATGTATATTTTCGCACCCTCACATTTGCACTGTTTAAACGAGAGGGTATATCATTGCTATTACAAAGTTGCTGGGAGCATTCTGTAACCAGAAATGGTTTAACAATTATCCCAGCAACTTCATAAATTGGACCATTTTAACAAGCTCATGAAGTTTTACAGTCTAGGTTTTCTTGCTACCAATAAAATAGAAAAGAATCTACCTTCAAATTTCATAACCTCTGAGATGTGTGAAATAAACATATCCCCCAAAAGGCAAAAGATTTATGTGACGGAATCTATTTCCCATTAATGCAACAAAATAATCTAGGATCTTTATGTATAAGATTTCTTTTGCAACAAATACAAATAACTGATCTTTATCCTTGATTTCTTTATTTGTTGCTGAAAGGGCTGAAAAAATTGGGAATGGACAAAAGCACAAGCCTGAGTGACAAGGACATTAACAAGAGTAACAGTACAAATAAGAAAACAACTGCAGCAGCTTAAGTCAAGTCTTGTTTTTAATAATCACCTTGTCAGTCAGGTAAGCAAAAACAAAAACAAAATGCCACATGCAATAAAAAAAAAATAAATAAAAGCCATGCATAATTAGAAAGCTGGAGGATCATTAATTAGTTTTGTACTTTATACCCCAAGGTTTCAGGTAATTGCTAAAAGTACTATTATGGTCGTTAAGGCACTTACCTATCGTTTGCAGATCCACGATGATGAACACGTTGGAGGTGAGGGCAAAAACGAACTTTGAAAAACGTTTACCATGAATATAAACAACCTTTAAGGCCATAATATACAAAAACTCGGTTCATACTGTGACTATACCATTTTAAATAATAACAACCATCAATTAAGGTTCTTTAGTAAACAAGCTCTAATTGCATAATTCATACCTTATATAATTTTTATCCAAAAAGAAAAACATATGACAACAAGCAAACATTATAAATCTGATTTGACAATATTTACGAAGAGGAAACAGTAACTAGTCTGTCAAAGTATTCAGGGACCTTTGAAACTACAAAACCCATTTCTATTTGAAATCAGAAATCTTTCATATATGAATTTATATATTCGCATTCTCCTCTTCATACATTGTGAGCATGACTGTTCGTTTGTGTATCCTCATCATACATACAACTGTTGTCATAAGAGCATTGTGTTCTGTGGTAAATATGACCAAAGAGGAGTACAATATCTCGTTCACATATGCAGACGAAGAATGAAGAGCTTAAAATTATACATCTCATTCCTTCATTTTTTAAACATCATCTACTTGCCTTTTGAAATTCACAGTACGTGGGCAACCATCATACTCATAACCAATAGGGTGTCAAGTTTTATTTCCTATATTGTTTCATATGACATTCTCTGGACATAATGACTTAAATTTTATATTCATTATCCCGGACGGTAGGGAAAAACTAATTTCCTACTTATGTACTGAGTTGACCAAGAGATGGAAATGGGTGCAATCTCTCCATAACTGCCCCCCTCCTAAAGTAGCAATTGTGAGGCAAGACCTCGACACTTTAGATACAGTTTTGACAACCCTGCTGGAATCAATGGGGCATGGAAGTAAAGGTTTAAAATTCTTTACCCGACACATCATTTTTTGCGGATAACAGCGAGGTGGTCAAAACTGTAACCATAAAATCTAATGTAAGAAGAAAAAAGAAGAGCATCATACAACCAGCCATTATCACCACTTCATTCTGCTACTTAAAAAAAATAGAAAAGTAAATCCGGGAGAAGGTTGCATGTCCAATACACCTGCCTTTCAGATATGAAATTGTGAATATGTATAAATACGATATAAGAATCAAATATACAAACATGCTCTTTTAGCATCAAGACATACTGAAACCAACAATCCATCCTCCTACCCTTTCGAGCTTTACAAGATATATCAAACTTATATCTAAATGTGACAATATAACTTTAAAAAAAAAGAGCACATAAAACTACCACACACAATAAAAAGATTACCTTAAAATATTCAAAATAAATCACTTACTACGCACAATAGGAAACATGAAGATATATTACAAAAATAATTCCTTTGCATATGAGCCACTTTGAAAATGCATACACTATCACTCTCAATACTTATTACTTATGTCATTGAATGAAGTATTACAATATCCAAAGCCCTGACTTTATAGACAGCAATTTTACCTCTGATGTGAGTCCACCATTACCAGTTCCACCTTAGAGTGGAATATCGACATCTTATCTCTCATTTTGCACTTAAAACACAGTAAATTGGTGATAAGAAAACAAATTACTTCAGCTATACAGAGGTACACTAAGGAGCATGAAAATTTTACACCATGAGCATATTTTCAATGTGACTCAGTTGCAATTGTTCCTTCATTAAATAATGAATGAATGCCTATCAATGGCTTTAGGGATATAATGTACTCATAAAGAGGAGGTAGAACAAAACAAACTCTACATCTTAAGACGACTTACTTAACTGTGCTAAAGAGTGCATAGTAGCACAGGATTTGCTAACTTATTCTTTAATTTATTACTTTCCTAGATTAGTCAAGTCCTCTATGACGCTCATATAATAGCAAGTTCTGTCATACTTCTACACATTCATGATCAAGATCATATTTTGTAAGAAATATAACATCTATTCATCCTAAATTCTACGAGAAATAAAATCTTACCTTTCTAAGTGTTCGTAAATAAAATTTTATAAAAATAACAGAGCTAGGCATTACCAACAGTCAAACACGAGTTTCTAGCAAAACATAAAAAAGAACCAATTCAGTTGCAGATGGCAATATCATGTTCCCTGACACACACTAATCCAAAGAACAAGTCAAACAATAATCTTCGTCATATATTTCAACAAGTCACCATGAGAACGGATTTCTCAAGATAAAATGGAAAATTATGATATTTGTGTATAATCTTTAATTCTTGAATGGTTAAGAGAGCAAAAACACTAAGAAAATATATAGTTAAAACTATTAATTACATTAAGTACAAAATGTCGATAAAAAAACAAATCATTGACAATGTAAATCAAAATGTGATGCTTCTTAAGATATGTTAATTTTTAATTAAGTAACGTCAAAAAGCAACGAAACAAACAGGAGAGCCACAATTATAGCAAGTGAATTGAGACAGCAAAGGATGTTATTAGATCTAACGTTAAACCATGATGCCTGCAAAGAGACCAGTCAGTTCCCAAACCAAATTAAGGTACTAAAAAGGAAAACAATTCTGTGCTCGGGAAAATTTATCATGATGGCCAACGAGAGAAAGCATGAGCAACTAATTACAAGTGGACAAAACAAACCTATGAAATTGAATATAGGCATAAATTAATATAAATCATGAAACCTACATTCCAAGCTGACTCAATATCACAATTAAACAGAATAATCTAAAGACCATGAAAAATGTTTGTCACATAGAAGGGAACAAGAAGTCCTGAAACAGAATACAGGGGGTTCTCGACTTACATCAGAGTTCCGTTCCGGTAAACTGATGTAACCCGAATAGCAGTGTAAGTCAGAACACCTAAATAGGCCCTTTACTAGTGCAGTAGTAAGGATTCACCCTTTTCTATCAATTTTACTATCTCTAATTTCGCTTCTATTGTGTTGGCTTTCCTTTCTTTGCCATCAGAAGGATTTGAGTCATGCTTGGGAGACATAATACAGGCCAAAAATTACCAAAAAAGCAAAATAATTTATGGGGATGTGTTGTAACTTCGATAGATTGTAACTCCAGGACAGCGTAAACCGAGGACCCCTTGCATTGTTATAATACACACACAACTACACAAAGGTGAAGGAATCGAAAATAATGGGAATGCCACTAAGCCTCAAAAAATCAAAGCAGTCTGAAAATTATACAATTCAACTCTTACTATACTCCCCTATAAGTCTAGCTTCTTTAATTCAAAGCAAAAAGGGGCACCATCACAATTCCAAAAAAATAACTAGAAATTCCTCACTAATGCAGAACAAAAATTACATTAGCTATGGTACAAAAATCAAACCTGCCCCATATTGCAAATAT
>JAXCGZ010010905.1:0-15148 GCA_037179515.1 Halocaridina rubra | reverse complement strand
ATTCAAAAGAATTTAATTCCAACAGATTCGAAGTTATGGAGAGAGAGAGAGAGAGAGAAGAGAGAGAGAGAGAGGAGAGAGAGAGAGAGAGAGAGAGAGAGAGAGAGAGAGAGAGAGAGAGAGAGAGAGAGAGAGAGAGAGAGAGAATGAAGATCTTTAAAGGAAAAAGCGAATAACTAGAGAATAAAAGAAATTTCCCTCCAGAATTGTCCCGTCTCTACTATTCTCGGCACCCACACACACATCCACACACACACACACACACGCACACACAAAGTATCCCGAGTCTCGTGAATGTGACTAAATGGGGCGAAGCAATGGAACTGGGGATCCCCTCCCCTGTATTTTCTTTCCACAAAGAAAAATTTTTTTGCTTCGACTCAGCCACCCGCCTTAAATGGGGTATAATGGCCTTAACGTGTGTGTGTAGACAATTAGTTCCCATTCGGGTGGGGGTGGACACATATAAGATGGAGCTATAAGGGGGATCAACACTGATTGCCCTTCCTAACGCTCGCAGGAGGATTTAACCAGAGTTAGTCAGACTTGTCACGTCTCAGCTCGTGCGCTTTATCACTGATCCACCGCGCCCCAAAATGTATTGTCATCTCTACAGTACGAGAATAATATAAATAAATGCTTCTTTATACAAGAGCCAAATTCCCCCCTTATAAGGGGGGTGGCTGAATCAATGCTACTATCTTGTTTCTCTGTGGAAAAAGAAATACAGCAGATGGGATTTCCAGTCCCTCGCTCCGCTCTATTTTGTCGACTTTCACGACACACAGGGAACACGGGAGTATTCTTCTCCCCATCCCTCAAGGGGAATTAATTATTACAATGATCATTTATGTTGTCATTTAGCTGGCTGTGTGTGCTGTACCAATTTTCTCATCAAAATCCGTTCTTTCAATAGACAGTACGTAGTAATATAGTAAAAGTATCATATTAATATCAAAATACTGAATAAATATTTATATTTCATCTATGTATCTATATATCTACTTATCTATAAATCAATCCATCAAGCTATCTATATATCTATCTATCAACCTATCTACAATTCAATCACTTATCTATCTATCTATTCATCTGTCTATCCATCCATCCATCTATCTATCTATCTATCCATCTATCTTTTTTCTCATGCACGAACTTATATTCCAATAACAAAAAAAAAGGGGGGGAACTAAAATACGAGAGAGACGAGAGACCGACTCTCTCTGCCACATAAAAACTGAAGTTTTATGTACGAAATCAGGGTAAATATAGAGGACAGAAATTATATAACACAAATTCCGAATAAGAAAGGCAACAGATATAGGATTTTTTTACCGAATAATAAAATGGCAAAAAAAAAAAAAAAATATATATATATATATATATATATATATATATATATATATATATATATATATATATATATATATATATATATATATATACGAAAAATCTGGAAATAAAATAGAGAGAAGACAATGAAATGGTAAAAATGAGGAAGTTTATGATACAAAGAATAATAAATAAAGATATGGCCACACACATACAGAGAGAGAGAGAGAGAGAGAGAGAGAGAGAGAGAGAGAGAGAGAGAGAGAGAGAGAGAGAGAGAGAGAGAGAGAGAGAGAGAGAGAGAGAGAGAGAGAGAGAGAGAGAGAGAGAGAGAGAGAGAGAGAGAGAGAGAGAAATATTCCAAAACTGTTCCAAGGAATAGGTGTCAGTCACTATTCGTAAAATTATGAAAAAAAGGAAAAAAAAAGAGTAAGTGTTTTTGCAGTGTTAAAAAGATCACATGTTTTATGCAATGTCACAATTATCATTCGTCTGCCACTTAGAATACTGTTGTTGTTGTTGTTTATCGTGTTGTCCCTATAGATCTCCATTCGAAAGTGGGTGAACACAGGCAGGTTGAAGCTCTGGGATTAAAGTTGGATGACTTTTCTAACGCCTTGCGGTGGGTTCGATCACGCCTCTGTTACTTAACGAGTCGAGCGTTTTAATCACTGCGCTATCGCAGTTCCATGGAATAAAGTAGTAAATGCAAAATAAATGTAAAGTAATAAAAAAAAAAGTGTTCCCATGGCGTACGTAAAGTATTAAGGTGAAAAGAAGTGTTCCCATAGTGTAAATAAAGTATTATAGTAAAAACAAAGTGTTCCCATTGTGTACATAAAGCATTATAATAAAAAAAAAAGTGTTCCCATGGTGTAAATAAAGTAAAAATGAAGTGTCCCAACGGTGTACATAAAGTATTAAAGTAAAAAAGAAGTGTACCGACGGTGCACATAAAGTATTAAAGTAAAAAAGAAGTGTTCCCATTGGTGAACATACAATATAAATAAAGCATCAGAGTAGAACAAAGTGTTTTCGTGGGGTGCATAAAGTAATAAAGTAAAAAGAAAAGTGCTCTCATGGTGTACATAAAGCATGAAAGTAAATAAGAAGTGTTCCCATGGAGTACATAAAGCACATAAAGTCATAAATTAAAGTACAACAAAAAATAAACTAACATTTATTTCCATTTCTCCAATGGCTATTCTTTTACAAAACTAAGAGTACACTTATAAGTAGACATGTAATTGGACTAATAAGTAAGAGGGTAATACATACAGTAAAAAGAAATATAGTTTTCCTAGAAAATGAAGATTACCTTGAGTTAACAGATACGAATAAAATTATAATAGCAATAATTATATTGTATTTTTTTTTACAATAATGTTAATAATAAAGTAGTAATAATAACACTCGATACTGGATCGTTATTGTCGGCATCATCACCATATTTGTTTTCCTTACAATGAGAATAATTAGTTTTTAACTGAAGAGATCAAAGAAGGCGATATCAAATTACATATAAAATGGTTAGTGTTAAGGGAAACTGCATTAAATCATTAAGTTTGATTAGAGTGTGAGCTGTAACTATTTGTTAAAAAGAAAACTATATAGTTTGCCTTTGAAAGCTGTGAAGGAGGGTGAATTTTTAAGATGTTTTGGAATATTGTTCCAGAGTGTTGGCCCTTTAACAGTGATCATCTTTGAACCTGCATCTGTGTTTGTTCTCTGAATAAAGAGCTCAGTACTCTGTTTTGTGTTGGTTCCCCTTATATCCCTGACTGTTTTGAAATTAAATAGACAGCTAGGATAATGATGGTTCAAAATTTTGTATACAAAAACGCAAATAGCATAGGCGACCTTGTTTTATGCCCACAGCCAACCAAGTTTTTTGAGAACTGGCGTGATGTGGTCATATTTTCTGATTCCTCCCGGGGTAACTCGAGCTGCAAATTTAATAAGCTTCAGTATTCCATTTATCTGAGTCTTATTGGTAGTTCCCCATACAGCTGTGCAATAATTAATGTGACTTGGGGCTAGAGATTCAACAACCGTTATTTGAGTGGTAGTCTCAAAATTGTCTATAAACCGTGATAAGTGTTCCTGTAACCTTTTTGCATACTTTTTCTATACGGGAAAGCAACATGTAATTATCAAAGTGAATTTCTAGATTTTTTCTACTTGTTATGAGATTGCCGCAAAAAGTAATTGTTGCGTTCTCTGGAATATGTGCTATATGGTACCTTGAACCAATAAACATGAATTGTGTTTTACTTTCGTTATTTAAGAGCCAAATTTCTTGAAAATAAGTAAGTTTTGACAAGAGTGTTTTCTGCTCTTAAAGTTAGCTCTTGGATATTATTAATATCACCACTAAGGAGTAGCTGAGTGTCATCTGCATATTGTACAACTATACAGTCAGAAAAGAAACAAGATAGATCATATACGTAAATGGAGAAGCGGATAGGACCAAGGACTGATCCCTGTGGAACACCAAATGATAAATTTTTTGGAGTAGAGATAATGCTGTTAAAACGGATAGACTGTCTGCGATTAGATAGATACTCTCTACACTATGTCGGGTCAATATTTAGGTTAGTACATTTACAAATAAATATTTAAGTTAGTACATTTATTAATAAGAATTTCATGGTTTATATTGTCGAAGGCTTTTGATAAGTCTAATAATACAAGCAGAGAGATTTTTTCTTATCTATATAATTGTAAATTCTATTAATAACTTTGAGAAGTGCAGTTTCCGTAGAGAGTTTCGGTCTGAACCCATGTTGGTTAATAGCTAATAGTCTGTTTGTCTCTAGATATGACATAAGTTGGCATGCAACCAGTTTTTTCTATTATTTTAGAGAAAATGGGTAGTAGGGATATGGGACGATAGTGTGTCACATCTTCTCTGTCCCCCTTTTTATGCAGAGGTATTACATGTGATTTTTTCCAGTAGTCAGGAAACCTTTTAGTAACAATGGAAGTGTTTATAAGAGTTAGAATGTAGGATACAATCATGGGTAGAGCACCTTTGATGCATTGTGATGGTATACCATCTGGACCATAAGAGCCAGTTTCTTAGGCTCTTTATGGTAAGAATTAGGGTAGCACAAACGACAGGATTTATCTTGAAGTAATCTCTTAAGTTTACATTGGAAGAATTGTCATTTAAGTAACTATTCATGTTCACTGAGTTGATGTTTTCTTGCATTTTCACATATGCATGTTTCCCAACTTTAGCAAAATAGTTATTAAAGTTTTCCGCTTTGTCTTTCAACTCTGCAATATTTTCATAACTTGCTGAAGTAGTCTTTCCAATTGGTATGATGATTCTAATCACATTCTATGCTTTTTTTCTACTTTATAACGTTCACAGAGAGTCATATCATATCTATTCATTCTTAGCTCATTTTGTATTTGATTTCTGATTTGCATTGCCAATTTGATGTCATTAGTTAGCCAGGGGGCTGAGGGGCGGGTTAATTTCCTTGTTACAGTGGGTGCACAACTATCTAGGCATTCACGGAAGACTTTTTTTAGAATTTCAACCTGCAAATCGACGTTATCTCTGTTTATTATACCATTAAGTACATTTCTGCTGCTGATTAATGCTTCACAAAAGATATCAGAGGAGTAATGTTTTAGACACCGAAATGTCTTGAAGAAAGGCTTCCTTTTGGGCTCGTTTATGTTTAGCAAAGCAATGTTGAGCTCGTGATCTACAATTGGGCAGGGAACTACGTCCCAATAGGGTAGACTTTCCACTTTATTTATTATTATCAGATCTATCAGAGTCCTGGTATTATTTAGAGGTTATACGGGTCGGTTTTGTCACTATTTGTGTTAACTTCGCAGTGTTGATCACCCTTTTCATTTTGTTATCTGCTGAGAGTAAGTCATCATTAAAGACACCAAATATAAATACGGGTTTATGGGGCACACAGGCATTTCTGAATGTTTCTAGCAGATGACTGAATGACCTGAAAGGTGCTTTTGGGTGACGGTACACACACCCTATAATGAAAGATGGAAGTTTCTGATACTGCACAAGTGATCCATATATCTTCGAGTTCTTCAGTTTTTTCTAAACCTATGTTTTTTTTTTTTAAGTGTGACATCGGGACAGGCAGAAACTGCCCTTATCAATAAAGGCCCGGGCACGAGAAAATACCAAAACGAAGGAAAAGAAAAAGGTTAAGGGCAAGGCAGAGATGAGGTAATGTCACACAAAGGAAAACGACAGACAGAAAAAAAAACCAGTCAAAGTACAGAGGACCCAAAGATATGGAGGACTAGGCTCTGAGATGACGATAGATCTACTTTTTGAAGGATGAAAGGTCATAAGAATTAGGAAAGACAGAAGGGGGAAGAGAGTTCCAGAGTCTGGAGGTACATGGGAAGAAGCAGTCGCTGCACCGACCAATCCGCGAGCTAGAAATCTTCACACAATACCTGTGAGATGAGGCCGCTTGGCGAGTGTTACTGAGATAATTTCTAACATAAATACAGACCCCATCCACTCGGCCTTGGTCATTACGAAATATTTTAAACTCTGGGATATTCACATATTTATTTTCAGTATTAGGAAGAAGCCAACTTTCACTTACACAGAGAATATCTATGTTGTGGTCTTTTGTTAGCATTATTATTTCCTAAAAATGAGCAAGAAAGGACTGAGCGTTCAAGTGCACTATTGTTACATTCTTACCATGCTTCATCAGAGAGGTAGTCGTAGTTGTAATTTTTCTCTTGGGTTTGTCCATGGTTTATTTCGAGTGTGTGATACCGCTGGGAATTCATCATCGTAGTATGGTCTGGGGGTAGTCATGGATCCTGGTGTCTGTACCTGCCGTTGGATGGGTAACGCTGACTTGAGTATGTGCCATGGTATGATTGGGCCTTCCCAAAGTTTGTATGCCTTGGTGAGACTCAGGGTCGTAAGAGCCATCTCTCCAAGAGAAGTCTCTCGTGCGTGGACGGCGAAAAGGGAGGTTTGTATTGTCTCTTTCTGCATTCTCGCTAATAGGGGATCTTTTCATAAGCTCTTTGCTGTTTATTCCGGTATGGCTGTAGTTTGGGATATTTTGTAGATAACCCAGGTTGTGTCCACTGTTTGCCAAGCGAAATGGCTGGATAATTGCCCCTGTAGGCCATTGATTCAGTTTGTAAGCCACGTATTCAAATCCTTTCGATATTGTTGTTGCGAAGGAGATCCAATTTGGTTTGCGAGAAAGCTTCCTAATCAAGCTTTCTTCAGAGGGAGTGCCTTGATTTGTCAAAATATTAATATTACATAACTCTCTCTCTCTCTCTCTCTCTCTCTCTCTCTCTCTCTCTCTCTCTCTCTCTCTCTCTCAGAGGGGTTGCCATGGAAGCGAAAATATATTTGAGCTGTAACCCTTGCACTTGCATTATTGTGTAACTATGGCTATGGGGGAGAGGACTTCAATGGACTGTTTAGATTAGAGACTGCCCCTATTTTGTCTTTTCTATTTTCTTCGTTGTTTTGCAGCCTATTGCTGGGTTGGTTATTTGTGCTGGATGGTGTAACTTGGTTGTCCTGGTTAGTGATACTTGTTTTATTGTTAGGAGTAGTGGAAAAGGGCTCTATATATCCTTCGCTGTTTTGCAACCCTTTACCAGGTTGGTTCTTTGTGCTGGAAAGTGTAATCATGTTGTTCTGGTTACTGCCTCTTGTTGTGTTGTTAGGAGTAGCGGGGAAGGACGCCATTGTTTTCTTCACTATTTTGCAACCTGTTACTGAATTGATCATTTGTGCGAGATGGTGTATTCAAGCTGTCTTGTTGATTATCACTTTTATCTGGATCTACCTCTCCTTCACTAGGACTGTCACATTCGTCTTTCAATACACTGAAGGAATTGTGAGAAGAGACAGGAAACCTAGTTTGCAAAACCTGAGGGTTGTTGATAGAAGGGATATCATCGTTCTTAGGTGAAAGCACTGAATTGAGAGGTGGAAATGTTTCTATTAGCAATTTTAACCTAGATTTATCTCTTTTCAGTAGGACAATGTCTGATTCTAGCAATTCCACCATGTGTTGTAAGGCTTTCACCTCTTCAGCATCAGCTTCCGAAATTTTCACCTTATCTGCAAGACTTTCTATCATTCGATGTATGTCTGCTAGGGGGAGTGCTTTATCAAACTCTACGGACGTTACAACCGAAATTTGAGATTGAAAGAGTTTGTCAAGTTCTCCATATGATGAGGTATGCAGGACACTTAAGCTAAGAGTGATTATATTTGAAATTATTTTTTTTTACCTATCTTTTAATGATACGCTTACCACTGTGTTGTGGAAAGAGTTCCACTACCTTTGGGAGCAATAGTTGACTTGTTTTGTACAGTGTCTTTTCTAATATTATTCCAATTCCCTTTTGATGTCATAACGTGAATATTTGAAAATTGTATACAGAGAAAAGTAAACACTTCAGGAAAAATATTGATATCTAGACTCGAAAGGTCACAAAAGTTAACTCGTAAAGTAAAACAGAAGTGTTCGCAAAGTGTACATAAAGTATTTAAGTGAAAAAGAAGTGTTCCCATGGAGTAAATAAAGCATTAACATGATTAACGTAAATAGAAAGTGTTCTCATGGTGTGCATAAAGTAGTAAAGTAAAAAAGTAGTGTTCCCAAGGTGTACATAAAGCAGTAAAATAAAAAAAAAGCAGTGTTTCCATGGTGAACATAAAGTATTAAAGTAAATGAAGAAATGTTCCTCTGGTGTACATAAAGTAGTAGTGTAAAAAGTAGTGTTTCCAGAGTGTACATAAAGTATTACTCAAAAGAGAATTTGTTACCTTCAGGGTTTGGCGAGCGGGGTGATGTGTACTCATGCTAGCATGAAGGAGTGATTTCTGTAAACAGCATCACGACAAATAATAAAAAAAAAAATCTTCCGATGAGGCGCTTCCCCTCTCTCTCCTTTTTTCAACCAATTCCCCTCAAACTTTGCTGCCACGGATTATCAGATGTTCACTGTAAGAAAGAAATTTATATTAGATTTGGAAATAGTAAATTCTTTGAATAGTATATTATTCATGCTTTATCACTCTCAACTTCAGCAAAGTTTTACTTATATTTGTACCTAATATGATGTTAAAATTAAAGTTAATAATAATAAAAATAATAATAATAATAATAATAATAATAATAATAATAATAATAATAATAATAATAATAATAATAATAGACGCAAGTAATAATTTTATTTTTCATCTCCACACCAAAGCTTTCTCCATCATTCTCCACCTCCTCCTCTCCCTCAGTGCCTTCTCTCCTCCTCCTTCCCTCCCTCGATCTCATCCCACCCTATCTCCCCCTCCACTGGAAGAGGGAATCGTCCGTTGGCACGGGTGGGATAAAGAGCTTTTGGGAGCTTGTCGGACACTGACACACAGAGTCAGTAAGGGGAAATGAGAGGAATAACGAGTTATATAAACAAATGCGAAGAATCGTAGAGAGGGATACCTACGCCTCCTACCCCCACCACTACTACTACTACTATTACTACTCTATTTTATTATTGTTATTATTATTATTATCTTTATTATCAAAATTATTATTCTTCTTCTTCTTCTTCTTCTTCTTCTTCTTCTTCTTCTTCTTCTTCTTCTTCTTCATTATTATTATTATTATTATTATTATTATTATTATTATTATTATTATTATTATTATTAATGTTATTTATTATTATTATCATTATAATTATTATAATTACAATTGTTATTATTATCAAATCACAAATATCTCTTAAAACTTCGCTAAAATATGCAGCTCTAACAATGTCTTTAAAGATTACGAAAATTAATCTTTCTACAGTAAGACGGCAAATATATTTTTCCCAAGTCTAAAAAAAAGAGGTCAGGTCACACGAATAGAAAATATGAGAGAGAGAGAGAGAGAGAGAGAGAGAGAGAGAGAGAGAGAGAGAGAGAGAGAGAGAGAGAGAGAGAGAGAGAGAGAGAGAGAGAGAGAGAGAGAGAGAGAGAGAGAGAGTAAATAAATAATAAATAAATAAATGACTTAATTTCCAATAATTACATTGGTTATTCTCATTACATTACAATATGTGCAGAGTAGAGAATGAATATAGTATAAGTTTCTTACATTACTTATTAAAAAACAAGAAAACAGTTATGTATATCAGAATAAAATCCTAAATCCATCATCTAAAAGTCAAAAAGTATGAAATCACAACCAAAATCCTAAAATCATACTTATATACATAATAAGAAAAGATATAAAATAAGCGTTACAGAAATAAAATACTAAAAGGTTAGAACATTATAACTCTCTTATGGATAAAAATACAAAGCATCACAAATCTAACTTTAAATATAGTTAAAATGCAAATTACGAGAAAACACATCTTAGAAATACATCTTAAAAAGTATCTACATAAAGGTATGAGTTAAGAAATATTTCATATGTTAAGCATCAGTAAAAGCATGTCATTCTTTTTTTTAAATATATTTCTTCAGATTACTTTTAAAAGAGTACACAGAAGGCGAGTCTCTAACAGCGATTGGGAGGCTATTCCAAAATTGTGGGCCTCTAGTAGCAATTTCTCTCGACCCCAAATTCGTGTGTGCTCTTTTTACAACCAAATTATTAGACTGTCTAGTAGTCACACCAGTTGCTGAGTTTACTGTATCAAACTCATATAACCATCCAGGCAGATAGCCTCTTACAACCTTAAAAACCAAACTACAGACATCATATTTACATTTATCATTTATTTTTAACCATCCAAGTTCTGATAAAAAGGGGGAGATATGTTCGTATTTTCGAACAGTACCAATAGCAACTCGGGCTGCAAAATTCTGTAATTTCTGGACTTTATTAAGTTGTGTTTTACTCGTAGAGCCCCATATCACAAAACAATAATTTATAATACTTAAAGCCAGTGATTGCACCACAATTATACGTGTCTCAGTTTCAAAGGAATCTTTCACTCTATTTAATTGAATAAGTGTTCCCATAACCTTTCTATATATTTCATCTATATGGGTTTCAAAGGACATAAATCTATCAAAATACACTCCTAGATTTTTTACACTTTTCATTGGTCTGATTATATTCCCATTAAAATTTATACTAACGTCTTCTATCTGCGTTATGTACTGGCGAGATCCAATAAAGATACACTGGGTTTTTTTCTCATTCAATAGGAGTCCATTTCTTTGAAAGTACAATTTAGCTCTACTTAATATATATTCAGCTTTTTGAATTAATGTTTCTAGATCGTTGATGTCTCCTTCTATTAAAATTTGTGTATCATCTGCATATTGTACAACAAAGCAGTTTGGTAAATATTTCGTCAAGTCATTAATATATATAGTAAATAAAATTGGACCAAGAATTGATCCTTGAGGAACACCAAATGTAATATTTCTTGGGGATGATACTATATTACCAATTTTGACTGACTGATATCGATTAGTTAAATAATCTTGGAACCAGCATGGATCTATATTTAGCAACTGACATTTTTCTATTAGAATGTTATGATTTACACTATCAAAAGCTTTTGATAGATCTAGAAGTAGAAGCAAAGATATTTTTTTATTATCAATGTTTTTATATATTTGATCAGATATCTTCAATAGTGCTGTTTGTGTCGATAGCTTTGGTCTAAAGCCATGTTGACTTTCAGAAAGGAGATTATTTATTTCTAGGTATTGTGTCAGTTGATTAGCAACAATCTTTTCTAAGACTTTGGACAGAACTGGAAGCAAGGAAATGGGTCTATAATTAGTAATCTCCTCTTCATCTCCTCCTTTGAAAGCAGGAATAGCATAAGGGGTTTTCCATAATTCTGGATAAGAGTATGTAACAACAGATGTGTTAACAATAACACAAAGATAGTACGCTATAATAAATAATGCATCTCTTATAAAACGAAGTGAGATGCCATCAGACCCACATGCACTGGATTCTTTTAAACTTTTTATTGTCAATATCACTGTCTCACAATCGACTGGAGATAGTTTGAACTGAAGTAATCCATCCTGATTATTATTATTATTATTATTATTTATTATTATTATTATTATATACCTTCTTGATATGCATCAGGATGAATATTATAATTTCCTTCAAGTTCATTTTGAGTTTTTTCGTAAGTTATTTTTCCAACATCTGCAAAAAATTCATTAAAATTCTCTGCTTTCATCATTACGTCCTCTTTAGTTTCAGATATCGGCAAATTATTATTATTATCAGTATAGAGCATCTTTTTGACAATTTTCCAGGAAGCTGAAATGTCATGTTTATTACTTTTGAATTCATTTTTATAATACATTTTTCTACTATTATCTATAGTATGTTTTACTTTCTTCTTTTGTTCTTTATAATTTTCTCTTAGTACTAAATTATATTTATTAAGTTTGAGGTTCCTCTGTAACTCATCTCTCTCTCTCATAGAATCTTTTATTTCCTCTGATATCCAAGGAGCTGGTGGACGTACTATTTCCCTTGTTACTATCGGTGCACTAATATCTATACATTTTGTCATAACTTCAGTCAATATATGAACTTGATTACTTACATTATCTGTTCTTAAAATACCATTAAGAGTGTTTATTTCATTCATTAGAAGATTACAAAGAGTTTCTTGGGAATAATTTCTAAGACAACGAAATGTTTTGAATACTGGTTTTCTTTTAGGTTTCCTTATGTTTAAGGATAGAGCTATCGCCTCGTGGTCTGCCACGGGACCTGGCAATACATCCAGTTGGGTTATCATGTTCTTATTATTTGTTATCATTAAATCAAGCAAAGAGGCAGAAATTGGAGTGATTCGTGTTGGCTGGTTAATGAGTTGATCTAATTTTAGATTAGCTAGAAGTGTGTTCATCTTGTTCTGTGTTTTTAGTAAATCATCATTAAAATCCCCCAAAATAAAAACAGGTTTATCACGTAAAAGCAAATTCTTAAAAGTGTCTAAAATATAAGTAAAAGAGTCAGCGCTCGCCTTAGGGTGGCGATATAAACAACCAATTACAAAAGATGGTAAATAGCGATATTGAATAGATAACCACATGGATTCCACACCCTCGTGCTTCTCACTAATATTCTTTATTTCTTTTACCTTTAAATAGTCCCTTACATATAAACAGACTCCTCCACCTCGACCATTATCTTCACGATACACATTATATGTTGGAATGTTCACAAATTCATTACAAATGTAAGGATAGAGCCATGTCTCACTAACACATAATATATCTATTTTTTGCTTTATCATCAGTAGTTCCAGTTCATTCTTATGACTTAATAAAGACTGGGCATTAACGTAATAAACATTAATATTATCTTTATTCTGTTCGGCACAATCTTCCTGGCCAGAAACCTAATTCAAATTATAAATACAAAACCTTCCCTTATGGCCGTACTCTTGACATACATTGCATCTTACTTTGTGGTCATATCTACAATTACTCTGTCTATGGTTATATTCACCACAATTAAAGCAGCCCCTCCTGTTTATATTCGTCACATTGTTGTTTGTACGGGAATACCGGCCACCTGAATGATCTCGCAACCTATCACCTCTGTTATAGTTATTACCAGCCCACTGGCGATTAATTACCCCAACAGGGCCACGCCTATTAATCAAATTACCTTTAGAGTAAGGAGTCTTATTTTGATGCACATGTCTTCTGTTACTTATATTCAGGTTATTTTCATAGTTGCCACCTCTTTCTCTGTTAAAGGTCAATGACTTATTTCTATTATCATTATTATGATGCACAGGTCTTCTGTTACTTATATTCAGGTTATTTTCATAGTTGCCACCTCTTTCTCTGTTAAAGGTCAATGACTTATTTCTATTATCATTATTATTACTTACGCCAAACCTCTTTTGTTTTACTTCTCTCCAATTACTACAAACAATATTATTTTGGCATTCAGAAGAAATGGCATCTAACAATCTGGTAGCCCCTATCCTACTTAGAATATCATAGTCAATATTACCATGGCTATCATAACAATTATAATCTATATCACCAGTTCCAAGTCTAAAATATTTATCTGTGTTAATGAAAACAACCCCATTGTTTTTACACCATTCTGATAGTTTAGCATTATATTGAACAATTTTATCAACTAATTCATCTGATATCAAACTAGGAACGAGTTCACATACTTTGACACTAATATCATCATCATATTTACGTTTTAGATTAGCTGCAATGGTCCCAAGGCAATCGAGTATTTCTTCCACTGTCCTTTCCTCGTCCAAGAGATCTTGAATTCCACAATATATGATACATTCCTTAAGTGGATGATTTAGCTTTTCAGTAATCCATGATTTTATCAAGTTCATGTTTGCTTCCGGGAGAGTCCTAACAATTACGTTTTCATGAAGGTCACTATTCTTTATATCCTGAAGGCACGAATCTCCTATTATTAGAGATTTCCTTGTAGATGTTTCGTTATCTTCATGAATTTCACCATCTTTATGGCTCAATGCTTCTTCCAAAATCTTTATTTTTTCCTCTGCTATGAAAAGTTTAGTTTTGAGCTCATCAATTTCCTTTTCCTTTTCTGCTAGACTATTATTTACAACATACAAATTGTCATTAGTTTCTCTCATAAACTTCTCAAATCTCTCTCTCAGCTCGGTCATACTAATGTGCTCACTTCCCTTGTCTAGGCTGGCATCTGATGTTAACATATGAGAGGATAATTTGGTTTTATTAAGGCTCCTGTAGTACACCATTAATTTATCAATAAGTTTTTCTTTTGTTGTCCAAATTCCTCCCAGTTCCAGCTGACTACAGTACTTTTGTAATTCATTTTTCGCATAGTTGGAATGAAGTTGGTCCCATGTTGGATTACGTAATGATGACAATGGGGGATGATATTTTGCTTGTTCCGTTGCAGATACTTCCGCGGCAGTGGGAATTGGTGCATTTTCACTTGGTGAGAGAGAGTCAAAGTCAAAGTCAAAGTCAAAAACTTTATTCCATCAAAAATGGCTATTACATGATAATTAATCTAATTACAAATTACAATGTAAAATGTCAAAATAAAACAAATGAAATTTGCAAAGCACAAAATCAAAAAATTTACACATTAAAATATGCATACGTACACTTCGTCTACCCAATGGGAGGATAATAATGAGACTAAAATCACTTATTAAGTAGGTGATTTAAAAGATGAGATTTAAGTGAGGGTAATGTTTGGCAACTTCTTAAGTTTGCGGGTAAAGAGTTCCAAAGTCTCGGGCCCATTACATTTAAGGCTCTTGCCCCAATATCAGTGGAAGTTCTGGGCACGTAAAAAGAATTCTGATATCTGGTGTTGACGTTATTGATACGCACTTGATTAACTGTTGGCAATGAGAAGAGCCATTCCGGTAATATTCCATGATTTATTTTAAAAACTAAAAGACAGATATTATATATGAACTTCATGTCCATCCTTAGCCAACCCAATCTCTCAAAGAGGGGAGTCACGTGATCATATTTATGCACCCCCCCTATGGCAACTCTTGCAGCAAAATTCTGGAGCCTTTTCACTCGTAACATCTGGGTCTTAGTCGTGGAACCCCAAACACTCAGACAGTAGTTGAGAATACTTAAAATCAATGTTTGTACTACAATTACCCTACAATCAGGCTCGAATCTTTCATAGACTCTGTTCAAGTAAATAAGGGTCCCGTTCACTTTTTTATGTAGTTCATCGATATGAAAATTAAATGTCATGGTACTGTCCATAATAACTCCTAGATTTTTAACCTTATTAGATGGGAAGAGTGAAACATTGTTGAAATTTAT
>JAXCGZ010010904.1:0-7500 GCA_037179515.1 Halocaridina rubra | reverse complement strand
TTACTATTTAAATTCCTGCTGTCATAATCTATGTATATATATAGAGCATAAGTGGCAACTCGCTGGCTCCACAATTTGTCAATGGGAGTTCTATCTATTCTCTAAACAGTTGCGACATGTGGCAAAAATATTTATGCAAATGGCGGTACTACCGATGTCTTATCAGTATTTATGCAATAACAGCATGCAACAATCTATCGACTGCAATAAAATGTAGGCACAATTATCGCCTAGCTTCGCTGGAAAAAACACAAAAAAAAATCAAAGACGGCAACATTCTTTTAGCATCGAAAGGAGCCTCTGTCAGGCTCAGAGTCGAGTGAAAGGTAGGAGAGAGAGAGAGAGAGAGAGAGAGAGAGAGAGAGAGAGAGAGAGAGAGAGAGAGAGAGAGAGAGAGAGAGAGAGAGAGAGAGAGAGACTGGGCGACCTTGAAATACATTGCGGTTTCCACCCATGTGTCAGCTGAGACGGGCCTCCGTCCTTTAACTTGTACTGAAAATAAAAAATCGTCGCAGAGTATTTCTAAAATTAAAAGAATAATAAATAAACAAACGTGAGCAATGACTATCGATAGAGTTTGACGTTTATTGTCAGAGGGCTATTCTTTATCCTCATTAACAAAAACAAAAGCAAAAAGAACTTAGTGTACAAATGCAGAAATGTCGAAGCATAAATCCATTCCTTTCTGTTTAATATTGCTAAGGACTTTACTGTAACAGCATACACATCCTTGTCTATAATGACAATCCTTTTCTTGCTATAAATCAGAGGGTTGAGTCGAAGCACACACACTCTGATGAAATTAAAGCAAAAGATTAAAATCATATGTGATAATATCTCTACTACTATCAACAAAAGTACAAATATCTTTTTCTTAACAACTTCTTAAAAGGACTTAAGTGTCATTAATTTTAAATTTAAAACTCAGCAGATAATCTCCAATAATCTCAATTATCTTAATTAGCTCAATTGTAATCTAAAATTCATGAAAATGATAGGGATTAACCATAGTTAGCTCTAGATAATCTTTTCAAAACTCTTTAAGTAAAATTTTAAATATTTCTTCAATACAAAAAAAAACTATATAACAAAAACGGGTATCAACGAATATAAAAAGTCTATCTCTGTGTATGCAATAATAAAAACAAAAAGTATATTTCATTAGCAACAGTAAAGAATGCATTTTGCTTAAGTTTCAAAATCTCGTAAGGAGTTGTACATGAACAATTCAAACATAAAATATATATTCTTTTACCATCTCGAATTTGACTTATTTAAATTACTATACAACAGAATTTCCTCCAGAACAGGGAGAAGTTCGACTTATAACTGTTCTGTCTGGTTGCTTTTACGGGGGTGCGCATGTGGGCGCTGTTTTCTCCCCTGATCTTTTGGCTTCTGGATCAACTTTTGCTCTCTCAAATACGGGAAACAGCTGTGTAACATTCTTGTTGTCATTTCGTGTCAGCTCTCACTCTTTCTTTATGACCAAGCTGAAATAATTTTGATAAACATTATCATGGCTAAAACTCGCAAAGTTTTATTTTATCAATCTGACATATCTCCTCAGACAAATAATGTATATACTGCAGCTAGCAAAGAAAATAAAGAATCATTCATAGATTCACGTCCTTTATCACGTAATATCTATCTTGGAATCTCTCGGAAATCGAATAATAATCTCATTGGCGGAGTAGGGGACAAAACAAAAATAAAACAAACTTGGCATCTCAACCATATCTGGGCAGGTGGAGAATCACTTTCTCAAAAATATCCCTCACTAGATATTGCAACAGCGCATCACCTCCCATAAATACACTCTGATATGGCATGCAGAAGGACCTGGCGGAGCAGGGGAACGACCCTCGCAGAGACTCCCCAATCGTGCTTCCTAACGGTGCTTTCCGCGATTTCACCCCCTAGAGCAACCCCTCCATTATACCCCCAGTCATTCATACTCATTCGCTATCACATTCGCTATATCACTTTCAAAACAATCATCCCCTTTCTGTAAAATTCCCTTTTATTTACAACATGTTGGTTTTCCTTTCCCGGTCTCTCTGAAGAAGAGTAAAGGTGAAATCTCGGGTGGGCCGCGCGGTCACAGACTGCCTCACCAGTCCTAGGTCCCATTCTAACGAACAAACAAACATTCTACTCCCTTGAAGCTACGTTAGCGTGACACTGAAAAACCTTCCCTATTCTAGGACAGCACAAATTCCTCTAATTTACTCTTACTTTCACCTGCATAGCGTGAAATAAACTCATCTCTAAATAATATCACAAAATTTCTTATTCTTCAAAAAAACATGCCACACACGTATCATAATATTAATTTCTTCGTCATAACAACATTAACAAAAACAATCTATCATATGTCTTTCTTTCGCTAAACATTACTCCCGCGGAGAAAAACAAACAAAAAAGGAAAAACCTTGGAAACAGGCGCAATCTTAACACTCGATTTCTTACGCTTTAAGAAATTTATATAAAAATGACTTTACACGTACTTTAAATATCAAAGATCAGTACAATTTCTACATATTTATAATAACGAGGTTGGGAGATCGAATGGTCACTTCCGCATTCCTTTCTCGGAAATCACACGTGTTCTAAGAAAAACCTTAAAAGCAGATTCAAGTATATTTCTCACAATAATTCTTACGCTTAAGAAATTAATATACTGTAATAGTGATTTCACGTGCATTAAATTTGTCAATTAAAAATCGATATATTCGCGTTCTTAAAATTCAATCTAGGCATTAATACAAATAAATGGAACACACTTCCAACGTAATTTCTTTACATTACTCAAATTATAACAAAAAACGGAGTTTATTACTGCTTATAGCTATTAGTACAAATTATCCATGTTAGTAATGGGTACAGAAATTCTACTTTTATCAACTTATTAGACGCCACACCCCTTATAGGCGGGTTGGCTGAGTCAAAGCATAACTACAAGATAAAATGGCGGCGTCCACCGACCTCAATTTCTTTTAATAATTGTCCCATTACTCACTGGATACAGATCACAAGTACTTAGCTATTTTAAGGAGGTGGTCCTGAAGAACTTCTCGGCAGAAGGCAAGGAAGGAGGGGGTTTTCCTTCTTCTCTCGAGTAAAATCGACGAATCGCCGTCTTCTTGGTCGGATCCGGCAACTTATATTTCTTGTAATGGGCATTTTCACTCAATGCTCCGGTCACACTTCAGCTTACTAGGAAATATCTTAGGAATAGTTCCTTAAAAGTTTCATAATATTCTCTGTTTGACCACTCGTCACTTCTCATCCGCAGACCCAAGTATTTCAGGAAGTCGGTCGCGGGAATAATGGACGGACATTCGAGGTCTTTTACATTTGCGCCGTCGAGGTATAAAAGTGAATTTTTGACTAGAGGCGTCTTTACAACCAGGGCACGGGGTGGGGGCTTGTCCTGCTGCGTTCCCTGTGTCACCACGGGGCTCGGAGCGGCAGGCTGTTCGTCGATGTTTGAGGCGTCGGTTTCTCTGTCGGCGTCGACCAAGTTCCTTCTCGACGGAGCGGCGTCGGCAGGAGTTTGTAGGCGCCGCACGTGCTCCTCCAGTTCGAGAATTCTCCGGTGTTTTGCCTCGTCACTCATTTCTTGAATTGGGAGATGTTGGATTTCTGCTTTTGCCATTCTTATTTTCTTTTCTTCGCACTGGTTTCTTCTGATATGGGAGTCTCTTCGTATGTTTTCCAGGCGTGATGATCCGTACTGCGCTGCCACCATTTGTCGGAGTGTTTAATTACTCCGTTATAATTATTAGTACTAGACGGGTACAAGGTAAGAATGGACAAGCAGTGATTCCTTTATCTTAATTTATTCTAGAGTACAACATCTTCGCCGCCTCAATGCCCCCACCCTATGACTATCACAATCTATGATCTATTTGTGCCCCTGGCAAAGTTCTAACTAACTGTGTCTGCCCTGGGTGGTTCTTGAAATACCCCCGGGGCAGGGCATGGCTTGACATCCAATCCTGCCAATGAACTCGAGTGACATCTAGTCCTGCAAATCAACGCCAGGTTCGAAGTGGAGTCCGTCCCTATTTTGGGGCGGACCTGTTTCAACAAACCTATAGAACGGAAAAGTTCCAGGTCAGAGCGTGGCTATTGGGTAACTCTCCAGGGCATGTACATATGTATGGGCCACATGTTTGTGTTTCTTGTTGTTCAGGAAATGGCTAACTTCCGGGCCTTTCATCCTCACCGGGTACTCGATGCCAGATGCTAAGTCTCATGGTTCCGGTCATATATCTCCTTGATACTTTCTACAAACATGGGCCGTACATGCAGAAAACAAGCCTCCCACATTTGTTCCAGGTGCCTAGCCATAAATCGCGGTGGTCCCAAAGGAAAGCAGGGTCTGCACCCAAAACTCAATAAAAGTGAGGGCATGTAATAAAACATCTGTGCCCTCGACCAATCGTTACAAGTTTCAGATTCTGGCTTCGGCGTACCGGAAGTCATACGACAACCCCGACCGGGACTCGAACCTAGGACTTATGATTACTAAGTCAAGGCGCTACCACTACACCACAGAAGGTTAAAAGGAATCCAACCTTATAGCTTATATCTGCTATACTTAGGAATGAACGCATTCTAACTGAAAGCCACTATGTTCATATTACAGATTCCCCAACCTCACTCGTGGCTTCATTTTAGCATTTAATTCAAATCCCAATCTCATTCGGGCCATGAAATTATCAAATAAGCACATTACATATGTGAAAACATGAATCATTTTTTTTAACCCGACCGGGACTCGAACCTAGGACTTATGATTACTAAGTCAAGGCGCTACTACTACACCACAGAAGGTTAAAAGGAATCCAACCTTATAGCTTATATCTACTATACTTAGGAATGAACGCATTCTAACTGAATGCCACTATGTTCATATTACAGATTCCCCAACCTCACTCGTGGCTTCATTTTAGCATTTAATTCAAATCCCAATCTAATTCGGGCCATGAAATTATCAAATAAGCACATTACATATGTGAAAACATGAATCAGGTTGGATTCCTTTTAACCTTCTGTGGTGTAGTGGTAGCGCCTTGACTTAGTAATCATAAGTCCTAGGTTCGAGTCCCGGTCGGGGTAAAAAAATGATTCATGTTTTCACATATGTAATGTGCTTATTTGATAATTTCATGGCCCGAATGAGATTGGGATTTGAATTAAATGCTAAAATGAAGCCACGAGTGAGGTTGGGGAATCTGTAATATGAACATAGTGGCATTCAGTTAGAATGCGTTCATTCCTAAGTATAGCAGATATAAGCTATAAGGTTGGATTCCTTTTAACCTTCTGTGGTGTAGTGGTAGCGCCTTGACTTAGTAATCATAAGTCCTAGGTTCGAGTCCCGGTCGGGGTAAAAAATGATTCATGTTTTCACATATGTAATGTGCTTATTTGATAATTTCATGGCCCGAATGAGATTGGGATTTGAATTAAATGCTAAAATGAAGCCACGAGTGAGGTTGGGGAATCTGTAATATGAACATGGTGGCATTCAGTTAGAATGCGTTCATTCCTAAGTATAGCAGATATAAGCTATAAGGTTGGATTTCTTTTAACCTTCTGTGGTGTAGTGGTAGTGCCTTGACTTATTAATCATAAGTCCTAGGTTCGAGTCCCGGTCGGGGTAAAAAATTATTCATATATATATATATATATATATATATATATATATATATATATATATATATATATATATATATATATATATATATATATATATATATATATATATATATATATATATATATATATATATATATGTGTGTGTGTGTGTGTGTGATTACCTAATTGTGATTACCTAATTGTGTTTACGGGAAAGAGCCCAAAGCTCGTATCTTCCCGTCTCCTGATCGGTTCCATTTTTTGACTTAGTGATACTTATCATACCTGTCCTTAAAACTATGGATTGAGATAGCATTAACTACCTCCTCGCTTAGCAAATTCCAATTATCAACTACTCTTACACTGAAAAAGTATTTCCTTACATCCTGCAAACAAGTTTTCTTACGAAGCTTCAAACTATGACCTCTAGTTCTAGAGCCAGCCATATCGAAATATCGATCCCTATCCACTCTATCATAACCATGAAGGAATTTAAAGACTGTGTGATTACCTAATTGTGATTACCTAATTGTGTTTACGGGAAAGAGCCCAAAGCTCGTATCTTCCCGTCTCCTGATCGGTTCCATTTTTAGATTTAGTGATACTTATCATACCTGTCCTTAAAACTATGGATTGAGGTAGCATTAACTACCTCCTCGCTTAGCGAATTCCAATTATCAACTACTCTTACACTGAAAAATATTTCCTTACATCCTGCAAACAAGTTTTCTTCCGAAGCTTCAAACTATGACCTCTAGTTCTAGAGCCAGCCATATCGAAATATCGATCCCTATCCACTCTATCATAACCATGAAGGAATTTAAAGACTGTCACCATATCCCCCCTTACTCTTCTAGCTTCGAGTGATGGCAAGTCTAATTCCCTCAGCCTCTCATCATAACCGAGATTGCGTATTTCTGGCACCAGTTTCGTGGCATGTCTTTGAACTTTTTCAAGCTTAGCTATGTGCTTTTTCAAGTGCGGATTCCAAAAGGGGGCTGCATATTCGAGTTTTGGCCTCACATAGGTTACATAAATATTTCTGAACATTTCCTTGTCCATGTGCCTGAAGGCTACCCTTACATTTGATAAGAATGCATATGCTGCCCTTACTACGCCATTTATATGTATTTCTGGAGACAAATCTGCCAATATGTTTACTCCTAGATCTCTCTCATTTTCTGTCTCCTGAAGTTGTACTCCAGCCACCGAGTAGTCAAGCTTGGGCCTTCTTGCACTTGTACCCATTCTCATTACCTTGCATTTTGAGGTATTGAATTTCATTAGCCACTTTTCTGACCACTCATGCAGATTATTTAGATCCTCCTGAAGTTCTCTACCATTGTTCTCGTTTTTTACTTTCTTCACAATCTTTGCATCATCTGCAAACATATTCATGAATGAATTTACAGACTCTGGTAGGTCATTTACATATACAAGGAACAAAAGTGGCCCTAAAACTGAACCCTGTGGAACTCCACTACTAACTCTTCTCCATTCAGACACTGAGTGTCTTACTCTAACCCTCTGTTCCCTTCCTTCTAAGTAAGTTTTTATCCATTCCAAGACATTTCCACCTATTCTAGCCATTGATTGCAGCTTCCTAATAAGTCTCCCATGTGGAACAGTGTCAAACGCTTTCTGGAAGTCTAGGAATATGCAATCTGCCCAGCCCTCTCTTTCCTGTAAGATTTGGCTTACCTCATCATAAAATTGTAATAAGTTTGTTACTGTTGATCTTCCTTCTCTGAAGCCATGTTGCCTCACTGACAAAAAGTTGAAGGATTCCAAGTGAAGAGAGATATGTTTCCTTAGTAGTTTCTCCATAACTTTGTGTGTGTGTGTGTG
>JAXCGZ010010903.1:10000-15224 GCA_037179515.1 Halocaridina rubra | reverse complement strand
ATAATAATAATAATAATAATAATAATAATAATAATAATAATAATAATAATAATAATAATAATAATAATAATAATAATAATAATAATAATAATTAAAACGTTTTGTAATGTGAGTGTGTATTTATTCTCTCCTTTTCTATTACTCCATAAATTCTTGTTTGATTAAATGGGAATAGCGAAGTGACTAGGAATATCTTCCTTCATATTTCCATTTTGAATAAATCAAGGTTTTTATTTTACTTGACCATCACTTTTATAAGGAGTATCATAGCCTGTTTATATATATATATATATATATATATATATATATATATATATATATATATATATATATATATATATATATATATATATATATATATATATATATATATATATATATATATATATATATATATAGTTAACACTTTTAAGGCAGTCAAGTTTGTTGGTAGGTGATAAAGGAGAGGGCCATATCGCAGACTCGTCTTTATATGTACGATTTGCCTAGAAGCCATAAAACAACAACTATTAATCATTGAATACATTATGCAATTCTACATCACAGAACTGTATTTAGTTAATGTCATCATTCTTACTCTCTATTTATAATTTTATGCTACATGTTAATTTTTACAGGTTAATGCAGTTAGCTTCTCATAACTTACATAATTGAGGCCCAGAGTGTATCCTCTGAATATTACGTCTGCTCTCGAATCCAGTCAGTCTCTGTCTGCCACTTCTCTCATGGTGTATGTCAGTGTATTACTTATGCTTACTAAGCTAGAACAAGGGCCTGTAGTGTCTATCCTGACACTCCGTGGCGCCCCCCTCCCTCTCTCTCTCTCTCTCTCTCTCTCTCTCTCTACCACCATGGGTGGCAGTAACATATTTATATATATATACTATATATATATATATGTATATATATATATATATATAGATATATATATATATATATATATATATATATATATATATATATATATATATATATATATATATATATATATATATATATATATATATATATATATATATATATATATATATATATATATATATATATATATATATATATATATATATATATATATATATATATATATATATATATATATATATATATATATATATATATATATATATATATATATATATATATATATATATATATATATATATATATATATATATATATATATATATATATATATATATATATATATATATATATATATATATATATATATATATATATATATATATATATATATATATATATATATATATATATATATTCTTCTTCTTCCACTACAGCTTTTCCCACTTATGCAAGGTTGCTATTTATGTAAAGCCGTTTCCAACGATTCCTATTTTCGACGTCATCCACTGTAATATCATTTTGTTCCATATCAGCTGTTACACACTCCACCTACCGTCTCTTTGGTCTACCCCTCCTCCTCCTACCTGGCACCTCCATCTCCAACACTCTCCTCCCAACATACTCCTGATTCCTCCTCATGACATCTCCGAACCAGTGAAGCTTCTTTTCTTGGATTTTCTCAGACACTTCTATAACTTTAGTTGTTCCTCTTACTAAATCATTCCGAATCCTATCATTTTTTTTTTATTCCAACAATCCAGCTAAGCATCCTCATATCTGCCACATCCATTTTCTTTTCATAAGATCTCTTCATGGGTCAGGTCTCGGCTCCGTATGTCATTGCAAGTCTCACTACGGTTTTATGCACTTTTCCCTTCAGTTTCACATTTATCCTCTGGTCACACAACACTCCAGATACCCTTTTCCAGTTCTTCCATCCTGCTTGGATTCTGCTGTTTACCTCTACTTGGGGTTCTGCATTTTCCTCTACATATGAACACAGGTACTTGAATTTTTCTGCCCTCTTTACTATTTCCTCCTGTAGATGTATGTCACCCAACTGATTGGTGGGATGACAAAACATATACTCTGTTTTTGTTCTACTGATTTTCAGTCCTCTATTTTCCAATGTCTCTCTCCATCTATTCAACTTCCTCTCCACTCCCTCTCTTGTCTGATCACACGACACTATATCATCAGCAAATAATATACTCCACGGTGCCCGTTCCCTTACTCGTTCAGAAGCTACATCCATTATTATATTAAACAAATATGGGATCTTATGACGATCCCTGATGTAGCCCAAACCCTACTACAAGCTCCTCTGTCAATCCAACACTAGTCCTTACTTATGGGCATGCTCCTTCATGCACATCTTTAATTACTCTAATATATTTCTCGGGTGTTCCTCTCTCTCTCAGACATCTCCAGATCTTTTGCCGTGGGACGCTATCATAGGCTTTTTCTAAATCTATAAATACTAAATGCAGTTCATTTTGGCCTGCTCTATATATTTCCAATAGCTGTATTATGGCAAAAATTGCATCAGATGTGCTTCTACTTGGCATAAATCCAAACTGCTCTTCCCCGATCTTTGTCTCGTCCCTTAACCTACGTTCTATAATCCTTTCCCAAATCTTCATCGTGTGCGAAATTAGTTTGATTGCCCGGTAATTTTTACAATCTTATCTCCTTGAATAATGGTATGAGAAATAATCCTTTAACATCTTTTCTTTCCGATGCACCTTTTTCATTAGATCCCATAGCATATCTATTCCAAATTTCCCTAAATATTTCCAAACTTCTACTGGGATCTCGTCTGGGCCTGTAGCTTTTCCATTTTTTATTTTTCCCAAGCCAAACCTGACTTCCTCTCATTCTATATCTCTTCCTTCTTTGTCATTTTATTTCCCTCCTTATCTCCATTTGTCCCTGTCTCATCATACCTTTTCTTCGCCTTTCTCTTCATCTTGATTTTCTCTTGTACATAAGTATTCCACCACCAAGTTTATTTATCTCCTAGGCCTTTTCCTGTTGACATTCCTAGAACATCCTTTCCCACTCTTCTCATTACACTTGTATTTTCTCCCCACTACACATCCACGTCCTCATAATCTCAAGTGCCAAGCTCACTTAAAATTATCTATAAAACTCTCTATAAAACTATCTATATTCTGGTTCTTTCAGTTTCCACCATCTTATTCTGGGGATCATTTCTTGTCTATCTCTTATTATGGCCTTCCTATCCCAAGCATCTTCCAAATCACTATGCTCTGGTGTCACAGATTCTCCTGGAAATACCTTACAGTTTCTTATTTCTTTCAGATTTATTCTTCTGCATAATACAAAGTCATTTTGTGACTCTTGCCCACCACTTTTATGGATTGTAAGACACCTTGGCTGCTTCTCGTAAAAAGTGTTAACTACTGTCATATCAAATGCCACAACAAAGTACACAATCCTTTCACCATCTACATTCCAATCACCTAATGCCCATCCTCCATGTATCCTTTCCAAATCCTGGTTATTTCTTTCCACAAGCCCATTTAAGTCCCCTCCTATCAAAAGTGGTCCTCCATTTTACATATCTATCATTACCCGATCGAGCTGTCTCCAAAAACCATCTTTTCCCTCTGCTGAACATCCTGAGTGTTGTGCATACACAGTGAAATTATTCAGTATCTCTCTATCCCAATCTAATTTCATACGCATTATTCTATCATTCAATCTTTTCACTTCAATTACACAGCTCTTGAGCTTTCCAGCTAAGATAATTTCAACTCCATTTCTTCCTCGCTCTGTGCATCCAATGTAGAAAAGTTTATATCCCGCACCAATCTCTTTAGCTTTGATTCCCTTCCATCTTGTCTCCTGTACACATAATATTTGGATTTTCCTTCTCTCCATCATATCCGCCACTTCTCTTCCATGTCCTGTCATAGTACCAATTTTCAGGGTGAGAATTCTAATGGAATTTGGGGCTCGCTTCTTTAACTACACGCGCCCACGATTTAGTAGCCTTTGCCTGTTTCTCCAAGAGTTAGGGCGATTTATCTGCGTGTCGCCTACGGGGTAAGCCCAAGCAGTCATCGGCACAACAACGGCTTCCATTCCACGGGTTTTGGCAAGGATTTTACGACCGGATGCCCTTCCTGACCTAAACCCTCCCAATTTATCCGGGCTTGGGACCGGCACTGTAAAACCAGTGGCTGGGCTTTATATATATATATATATATATATATATATATATATATATATATATATATATATATATATATATATATATATATATATATATATATATATATATATATATATATATATATATATTATTTTTATCCCGACCGGGCCTTGAACCTAGGACTTATAATTACTAAGCCAAGGCGCTACCAACTACACCACAAAATGGAAAAGGAAACTGACCTTATAACTTATATCTGCTATAAGCTATAAGGTTTTTTCCTTTTAACTTTTTGTGGTGTAGTTGGTATCGCCTTGACTTAGTAATTATAAGTCTTTGGTTCAAGCCCCGGTTATGGTAAAAATGATTCATATATATATATATATATATATATATATATATATATATATATATATATATATATATATATATATATATATATATATATATATATATATATATATATATATATATATATATATATATATATATATATATATATATATATATATATATATATATATGTATATATATATATATATATATATATATATATAATCATTTTTGCCATAGCCGGGGCTTGAACCAGACACTTATTATTACTAAGTCAAGGCGATACCAACTATACCACAAAAAGTTAAAAGGAAAAAACCTTTTAGCTTATTGCAGATATAAGCTATAAGGTCTGTTTCCTTTTACCTTCTGTGGTATAGTTGGTAGCGCCTTGGCTTAGTAATTATAAATCGTAGGTTCAAGTCCCGGTCGGGGTAAAAATGATTCGTGTTTTCACATATGTAATGTGCTTATTTGGTTTTATATATATATATATATATATATATATATATATATATATATATATATATATATATATATATATATATATATATATATATATATATATATATATATATATATATATATATATTTATATATATAATATTAAATATATAATATATATATATATATATATATATATATATATATATATATATATATATATATATATATATATATATATATATATATATATATATATATATATATATATATATATATATATATATATATATATATATATATATATATATATATATATATATATATATATATATATATATATATATATATATATATATATATATATATATATATATATATATATATATATATATATATATA
>JAXCGZ010010902.1:0-15243 GCA_037179515.1 Halocaridina rubra | reverse complement strand
ATATTCAAGCCCAAAGAACTCAAGGGCGAATCTGCTTAGCTTGCACTGCTTGCGACCCAAATGCAATACTGGTCCTTCCTAAACATAAACATTGCTCCTTCCTAACTCTCTGTACTTGAATAGTATACATTATTTTCTCTACTCTATGATTTTATATGTATGTGTATGCTACAATATACATTGTAATCATATAAATACTTGCATTTGTTTGTATGTATATTCCTATATAAATCTATGCCTTGTCTGTGTAATTACCTAATTGTGCTTACGGATAGGAGCCCCAAGCTCATAACTTCCTGTCTCCTGGTCGGTTCCATTTTGTACTTACTGATACTTATCGTACCTATCCTTAAAACTATGAATTGAGTTAGGTTAGCAAATTCCAATTACCAACTACTCTTACACTGAAAAAGTACTGTACTTCCTTACAATCTGCAAAGAAGTTTTTTTACGAAGCTTCAAACTATGACCTCTAGTTCTAGTGCTAGCCATATCAAAATATCGAGCCCTATCCCCTCTGTCATAACAATGAAGGAAATTAAAAACTGCCACCATATCCCCCCTCAATCTTTTAGCTTCGAGTGATGGTAAGTCTGATTCCCTCAGCCTCTCATCATAAATGAGATGTCATATTTCTGGCACCACTTTCGTGGCATGTCTTTGAATTTTTTCCAATTAAACCACGTGCTTTTTTAAGTGCGGATATAAAAGGGAGCTACATATTTAAGCTTTGGCCTCACATAAGTTACATAAATATTTCTGAACATTTCCTTGTCTATGTGCCTGAAGGCTACCCTTACATTTGATAAGAAAGCATATGCTGCCCTTACTATGCCATTTATATGCAGTTCTGGAGACAAATCTGCCAGTATGTTTACTACTAGATCTCTCTCATTCTCTGTCACTTGAAGTTCTACTCCTGCCACCGAGTAGTCAAGCTATGGCCTTCTTTCACTTGTTCCCATTCTCTTTACCTTACATTTTGAAGTACTGTACTGAATTTCATTAGCCATTTTTCTGACCACTCATGCAGACTATTTAGATCTCCATGAAGTTCTCTACCATTGTTCTCGTTTCTTACTTTGTTCACAATCTTTGCATCATCTGCAAACATATTCATGAATGAATTTACAGACTCTGGTAAGTCATTTACATATACACGGAACAAAAGTGCCCCTAAAACTGAGCCCCGCGGAACTCCACTACTAACTCTTCTCCATTCAGACAATGAGTGTCTTACTCTATCCCTCTGTTCCCTTCCCTCTAAGTATATGCGTGTGATTACCTAATTGATTACCTAATTGTGTTTACGGGAAAGAGCCCAAAGCTCGTATCTTCCCGTCTCCTGATCGCTTCCATTTTAGACTTAGTGATACTTATCATACCTGTCCTTAAAACTATGGATTGAGATAGCATTAACTACCTCCTCGCTTAGCCAATTCCAATTATCAACTACTCTTACACTGAAAAACTATTTCCTTACATCCTGCAAAGAAGTTTTCTTACGAAGCTTCAAACTATGACCTCTAGTTCTAGAGCCAGCCATATCAAAATATCGATCCCTATCCACTCTATCATAACCATGAAGGAATTTAAAGACTGTCACCATATCCCCCCTCACTCTTCTAGCTTCGAGTGATAGTAAGTCTAATTCCCTCAGCCTCTCATCATAACTGAGATTGCGTATTTCTGGCACCAGTTTCGTGGCATGTCTTTGAACTTTTTCAAGCTTAGCTATGTGCTTTTTCAAGTGTGGATTCCAAAAGGGGGCTGCATATTCGAGTTTTGGCCTCACATAGGTTACAAAAATATTTCTGAACATTTCCTTATCCATGTGCCTGAAGGCTACCCTTACATTTGATAAGAATGCATATGCTGCCCTTACTATGCCATTTATATGTATTTCTGGAGACAAATCTGCCAGTATGTTTACTCCTAGATCTCTCTCATTTTCTGTCTCTTGAAGTTGTACTCCAGCCACCGAGTAGTCAAGCTTGGGCCTTCTTGCACTTGTACCCATTCTCATTACCTTACATTTTGAAGTATTGAATTTCATTAGCCACTTTTCTGACCACTCATGCAGATTATTTAGATCCTGCTGGCTAGTACAGTGGTAACGCGCTGGCTTCGCATTCACGAGGTCGAAAGATCGGTTCCCGTCCAAGACCGAGAGTTTAAGCTGTTTACTGGCAGGAACTGCTGTGGTTGGACACCACAGTGGGGGGTTGGGGCTTGCCCTGGCTGACGAATACCCATTGTATTGAAATGGAAATAAAGCTTGTTTGTTTGTTTTGTTTGTTTGTTCCTGAAGTTCTCTACCATTGTTCTCGTTTTTTACTTTCTTCACAATCTTTACATCATCTGCAAACATATTCATGAATGAATTTACAGACTCTGGTAGGTCATTTACATATACAAGGAACAAAAGTGGCCCTAAAACTGAACCCTGTGGAACTCCACTACTAACTCTTCTCCATTCAGACACTGAGTGTCTTACTCTAACCCTCTGTTCCCTTCCTTCTAAGTAAGTTTTTATCCATTCTAAAACATTTCCACCTATTCTAGCCATTGATTGCAGCTTCCTAATAAGTCTCCCATGTGGAACAGTGTCAAACGCTTTGTGGAAGTCTAGGAATATGCAATCTGCCCAGCCCTCTCTTTCCTGTAAGATTTGGCTTACCTCATCATAAAATTCTAATAAGTTTGTTACTGTTGATCTACCTTCTCTGAAGCCATGTTGCCTCACTGACAAAAAGTTGAAGGATTCCAAGTGAAGAGAGATATGTTTCCTTACTAGTTTCTCCATAACTTTGCAAACTATGCTGGTCAAGGAAACTGGTCTATAGTTCAGAGCCGTATCCCTCCTTCCCTTTTTGAATATAGGTATCACATTTGCTTGTTTCCAGCATCTTGGAATCTCCCCCGACTCCAGTGACTCCTTAAATATGATACTTAGTGCCACTGATATTCTGTTTGCGCATTTTTTAAGCACATGAGGGGATATGTCATCAGGACCTGTAGCTTTATGAACATCTAAATCCATCAGCGCTTTGCATACCTCTGTGGCTGTAAGGTTGATGTTCTCTAATACCGGCCCTTGAGCTTCTATCACTGCAATCTGAGGGGGTGGGGTATTTTCTACTGTAAATACTGACTGAAACTCCTTGTTCAATTCTTTGCAGATCTCTTCATCCGTCTCAGTGATGCTTCCATCCGCTCTCTGTAGCCTTAAAACCTGTTCTTTTACCTTAAGTTTTCCTCTGATAAAGCTGTGGAAAAGCTTGGGATTTTCTTTAGCCTTCCTGGTGATGTCCCTCTCATAGTCTCTCTCTGCCTCTCTCCTTTTACTTAGGTAGTCATTTCTTGCTCTTTTGTAGGTTTGCCAGGCATTTATGTTTTTTCTCCTCCTATACCTTTTCCAGCATTTGTCTCTCCCCTCCTTAGCTCTTTTACACCCATTATCAAACCATTTCTCTCTTGCATGAATTACACCTACTTTGGTGACAGGTATGCAGCAATCTACTATCTTCCCATATTTCTCACAAAAGATGTCATACATTTCTTGTACAGATTTGTTGTAAAATGAGGTTCTCCAGTCAATAACTGCAAAAAGCTCATTCATTTTGATGTAATCTCCTTTCCGATAGTTCCTCCTCATGTCCTCAGTGCCTCTACTCTCAGGAAGAATATCTTCAATGATATACTCCATCAACAACACACAGTGGTCACTCTTTCCAATTGGTGGTTCATACTCAATATTTTCAATATCCAACACATTATCTGTGAACACTAGATCAAGTAGTGATAGCTCATCCCCACCCCTGGCCCTTGTTGGTTCCATTACATGTTGGTGTAGGAAATTCCCTTGTACGCAATCTAGGAATCTTGCCCCGAATGAGTCCTCACCACTGTGTGGGTCAAGATTTATCCAATCTATCTCTTTATGATTAAAGTCTCCCATAATCAAAGTCCTACATTTTTTTTCCCGTGCCATGTTAACAACTGAGTTTATGACTTCAATAGTGCTTATATGACTTTCCTCATAAACTTCAAGCCTATTTTGGTTCCTTGGTGGGTTGTATACAACAGTTATTATAATGTGTGTGTGTGTGTGCGTGATTACCTAATTGATTACCTAATTGTGTTTACGGGAAAGAGCCCAAAGCTCGTATCTTCCCGTCTCCTGATCGCTTCCATTTTAGACTTAGTGATACTTATCATCCCTGTCCTTAAAACTATGGATTGAGATAGCATTAACTACCTCCTCGCTTAGCCAATTCCAATTATCAACTACTCTTACACTGAAAAACTATTTCCTTACATCCTGCAAAGAAGGTTTCTTACGAAGCTTCAAACTATGACCTCTAGTTCTAGATGTGATTACCTAATTGTGATTACCTAATTGTGTTTACGGGAAAGAGCCCAAAGCTCGTATCTTCCCGTTTCCTGATCGGTTCCATTTTATACTTAGTGATACTTATCATACTTGTCCTTAAAACTATGGATTGAGATAGCATTAACTACCTACTCGCTTAGCCAGTTCCAATTATCAACTACTCTTACACTGAAAAACTATTTCCTTACATCCTGCAAAGAAGTATTCTTACGAAGCTTCAAACTATGAACTCTAGTTCTAGAGCCAGCCATATCAAAATATCGATCCCTATCCACTCTATCATAACAATGAAGGAATTTAAAGACTGTCACCATATCCCCCCTCACTCTTCTAGCTTCGAGTGATGGTAAGTCTAATTCCCTCAGCCTCTCATCATAACTGAGATTGCATATTTCTGGCACCAGTTTCGTGGCATGTCTTTGAACTTTTTCAAGCTTAGCTATGTGCTTTTTCAAGTGCGGATTCCAAAAGGGGGCTGCATATTCCAGTTTTGGCCTCACATAGGTTACATAAATATTTCTGAACATTTCCTTGTCCATGTGTATGCACATGTCAGCAAGGTGGGAAAGTGCCTTCAAGGCAGTTGCTTATTTAATAAAATGAAATATTTTTTTCGAATTTTTTGTACAGGCATTAATTGTGTATTTTTCAATTTTTTACTATTATTTTTGGGGGGCGTTATTCCAATTTTGCATATTTTAAAAACGCGTAAAAAGCGAGCTGAGTCTATTTATTTATTTATACTTTTATTTCATATAACAAATTGACTATCAAGTTGAATAGAAATTGGAAGGATATTGATTATAACAATATATTGAACCACAGGATCAGGTAATAAGGTTGTAAGAGCTCTCCCCAATTTACACGAAAAAATTAGGTAATTTGATGGCTTCACCTCTGGCAACTCTTCTAAACTTCCTTCAAAACAGGGCAGGACAGCTTCTTCTTTTTCCCCTCTCAATTGTCTTCTCAATGAAAATTTCCCTCTAAGTTCTTAGAATAGTCTCTCTTACTACAAATATATTTTTTTACTTACAGTACTCTGCAGAATCTCTTGCTCCGGCATATTTGATATAAGATTTATACTTTAGACCCTGTTCACTCAAAAATACAAGGAAAAATTCTGAAGATACTGATTATGTCTGTTTTAATGCCCGTCGTGTATGTAATTACCAAATTATGAGTACCTAATTGTGCTTACGGGAAAGAGCCAGAAGCTCGTAACTTCCCGTCTCCTGATTGGTTCCATTTTGTACTTAGTGATACTTACCATACTTGTCCTTAAAACTCTAGATTGAGTTAGCATTAACCACCTCCTCGCTTAGTGAATTCCACTTATGAACTATTCATACACTAAAAGAGTACTTCCTCATATCCTGCAAAGATGCATTCTTACCAAGATTCAAACTATGACCTCTAGTTCTAGTACCAGCCATATCAAAATATCGATCACTATTCACTCTGTAATAACCATGAAGGATTTAAAAATAATCACGATATCCCCTAATTTCTCTAGCTTCGAGTTATGGTAAGTCTAATTCTCTCAGCCTCTCCTCAACTGAGATTGCGTATATCTGGCACCAGTTTTGTGGCCTGTCTTTGAACTATTTCCAGCTTAACCACGGCCTTTTTCAAGTATGGATTCCAAAAGGGGGCTGCATATTCAAGCCCAAAGAACTCAAGGGCGAATCTGCTTAGCTTGCACTGCTTGCGACCCAAATGCAATACTGGTCCTTCCTAAACATAAACATTGCTCCTTCCTAACTCTCTGTACTTGAATAGTATACATTATTTTCTCTACTCTATGATTTTATATGTATGTGTATGCTACAATATACATTGTAATCATATAAATACTTGCATTTGTTTGTATGTATATTCCTATATAAATCTATGCCTTGTCTGTGTAATTACCTAATTGTGCTTACGGATAGGAGCCCCAAGCTCATAACTTCCTGTCTCCTGGTCGGTTCCATTTTGTACTTACTGATACTTATCGTACCTATCCTTAAAACTATGAATTGAGTTAGGTTAGCAAATTCCAATTACCAACTACTCTTACACTGAAAAAGTACTGTACTTCCTTACAATCTGCAAAGAAGTTTTTTTACGAAGCTTCAAACTATGACCTCTAGTTCTAGTGCTAGCCATATCAAAATATCGAGCCCTATCCCCTCTGTCATAACAATGAAGGAAATTAAAAACTGCCACCATATCCCCCCTCAATCTTTTAGCTTCGAGTGATGGTAAGTCTGATTCCCTCAGCCTCTCATCATAAATGAGATGTCATATTTCTGGCACCACTTTCGTGGCATGTCTTTGAATTTTTTCCAATTAAACCACGTGCTTTTTTAAGTGCGGATATAAAAGGGAGCTACATATTTAAGCTTTGGCCTCACATAAGTTACATAAATATTTCTGAACATTTCCTTGTCTATGTGCCTGAAGGCTACCCTTACATTTGATAAGAAAGCATATGCTGCCCTTACTATGCCATTTATATGCAGTTCTGGAGACAAATCTGCCAGTATGTTTACTACTAGATCTCTCTCATTCTCTGTCACTTGAAGTTCTACTCCTGCCACCGAGTAGTCAAGCTATGGCCTTCTTTCACTTGTTCCCATTCTCTTTACCTTACATTTTGAAGTACTGTACTGAATTTCATTAGCCATTTTTCTGACCACTCATGCAGACTATTTAGATCTCCATGAAGTTCTCTACCATTGTTCTCGTTTCTTACTTTGTTCACAATCTTTGCATCATCTGCAAACATATTCATGAATGAATTTACAGACTCTGGTAAGTCATTTACATATACACGGAACAAAAGTGCCCCTAAAACTGAGCCCCGCGGAACTCCACTACTAACTCTTCTCCATTCAGACAATGAGTGTCTTACTCTATCCCTCTGTTCCCTTCCCTCTAAGTATATGCGTGTGATTACCTAATTGATTACCTAATTGTGTTTACGGGAAAGAGCCCAAAGCTCGTATCTTCCCGTCTCCTGATCGCTTCCATTTTAGACTTAGTGATACTTATCATACCTGTCCTTAAAACTATGGATTGAGATAGCATTAACTACCTCCTCGCTTAGCCAATTCCAATTATCAACTACTCTTACACTGAAAAACTATTTCCTTACATCCTGCAAAGAAGTTTTCTTACGAAGCTTCAAACTATGACCTCTAGTTCTAGAGCCAGCCATATCAAAATATCGATCCCTATCCACTCTATCATAACCATGAAGGAATTTAAAGACTGTCACCATATCCCCCCTCACTCTTCTAGCTTCGAGTGATAGTAAGTCTAATTCCCTCAGCCTCTCATCATAACTGAGATTGCGTATTTCTGGCACCAGTTTCGTGGCATGTCTTTGAACTTTTTCAAGCTTAGCTATGTGCTTTTTCAAGTGTGGATTCCAAAAGGGGGCTGCATATTCGAGTTTTGGCCTCACATAGGTTACAAAAATATTTCTGAACATTTCCTTATCCATGTGCCTGAAGGCTACCCTTACATTTGATAAGAATGCATATGCTGCCCTTACTATGCCATTTATATGTATTTCTGGAGACAAATCTGCCAGTATGTTTACTCCTAGATCTCTCTCATTTTCTGTCTCTTGAAGTTGTACTCCAGCCACCGAGTAGTCAAGCTTGGGCCTTCTTGCACTTGTACCCATTCTCATTACCTTACATTTTGAAGTATTGAATTTCATTAGCCACTTTTCTGACCACTCATGCAGATTATTTAGATCCTGCTGGCTAGTACAGTGGTAACGCGCTGGCTTCGCATTCACAAGGTCGAAAGATCGGTTCCCGTCCAAGACCGAGAGTTTAAGCTGTTTACTGGCAGGAACTGCTGTGGTTGGACACCACAGTGGGGGGTTGGGGCTTGCCCTGGCTGACGAATACCCATTGTATTGAAATGGAAATAAAGCTTGTTTGTTTGTTTTGTTTGTTTGTTCCTGAAGTTCTCTACCATTGTTCTCGTTTTTTACTTTCTTCACAATCTTTACATCATCTGCAAACATATTCATGAATGAATTTACAGACTCTGGTAGGTCATTTACAAATACAAGGAACAAAAGTGGCCCTAAAACTGAACCCTGTGGAACTCCACTACTAACTCTTCTCCATTCAGACACTGAGTGTCTTACTCTAACCCTCTGTTCCCTTCCTTCTAAGTAAGTTTTTATCCATTCTAAAACATTTCCACCTATTCTAGCCATTGATTGCAGCTTCCTAATAAGTCTCCCATGTGGAACAGTGTCAAACGCTTTGTGGAAGTCTAGGAATATGCAATCTGCCCAGCCCTCTCTTTCCTGTAAGATTTGGCTTACCTCATCATAAAATTCTAATAAGTTTGTTACTGTTGATCTACCTTCTCTGAAGCCATGTTGCCTCACTGACAAAAAGTTGAAGGATTCCAAGTGAAGAGAGATATGTTTCCTTACTAGTTTCTCCATAACTTTGCAAACTATGCTGGTCAAGGAAACTGGTCTATAGTTCAGAGCCGTATCCCTCCTTCCCTTTTTGAAGATAGGTATCACATTTGCTTGTTTCCAGCATCTTGGAATCTCCCCCGACTCCAGTGACTCCTTAAATATGATACTTAGTGCCACTGATATTCTGTTTGCGCATTTTTTAAGCACATGAGGGGATATGTCATCAGGACCTGTAGCTTTATGAACATCTAAATCCATCAGCGCTTTGCATACCTCTGTGGCTGTAAGGTTGATGTTCTCTAATACCGGCCCTTGAGCTTCTATCACTGCAATCTGAGGGGGTGGGGTATTTTCTACTGTAAATACTGACTGAAACTCCTTGTTCAATTCTTTGCAGATCTCTTCATCCGTCTCAGTGATGCTTCCATCCGCTCTCTGTAGCCTTAAAACCTGTTCTTTTACCTTAAGTTTTCCTCTGATAAAGCTGTGGAAAAGCTTGGGATTTTCTTTAGCCTTCCTGGTGATGTCCCTCTCATAGTCTCTCTCTGCCTCTCTCCTTTTACTTAGGTAGTCATTTCTTGCTCTTTTGTAGGTTTGCCAGGCATTTATGTTTTTTCTCCTCCTATACCTTTTCCAGCATTTGTCTCTCCCCTCCTTAGCTCTTTTACACCCATTATCGAACCATTTCTCTCTTGCATGAATTACACCTACTTTGGTGACAGGTATGCAGCAATCTACTATCTTCCCATATTTCTCACAAAAGATGTCATACATTTCTTGTACAGATTTGTTGTAAAATGAGGTTCTCCAGTCAATAACTGCAAAAAGCTCATTCATTTTGATGTAATCTCCTTTCCGATAGTTCCTCCTCATGTCCTCAGTGCCTCTACTCTCAGGAAGAATATCTTCAATGATATACTCCATCAACAACACACAGTGGTCACTCTTTCCAATTGGTGGTTCATACTCAATATTTTCAATATCCAACACATTATCTGTGAACACTAGATCAAGTAGTGATAGCTCATCCCCACCCCTGGCCCTTGTTGGTTCCATTACATGTTGGTGTAGGAAATTCCCTTGTACGCAATCTAGGAATCTTGCCCCGAATGAGTCCTCACCACTGTGTGGGTCAAGATTTATCCAATCTATCTCTTTATGATTAAAGTCTCCCATAATCAAAGTCCTACATTTTTTTTCCCGTGCCATGTTAACAACTGAGTTTATGACTTCAATAGTGCTTATATGACTTTCCTCATAAACTTCAAGCCTATTTTGGTTCCTTGGTGGGTTGTATACAACAGTTATTATAATGTGTGTGTGTGTGTGCGTGATTACCTAATTGATTACCTAATTGTGTTTACGGGAAAGAGCCCAAAGCTCGTATCTTCCCGTCTCCTGATCGCTTCCATTTTAGACTTAGTGATACTTATCATACCTGTCCTTAAAACTATGGATTGAGATAGCATTAACTACCTCCTCGCTTAGCCAATTCCAATTATCAACTACTCTTACACTGAAAAACTATTTCCTTACATCCTGCAAAGAAGGTTTCTTACGAAGCTTCAAACTATGACCTCTAGTTCTAGATGTGATTACCTAATTGTGATTACCTAATTGTGTTTACGGGAAAGAGCCCAAAGCTCGTATCTTCCCGTTTCCTGATCGGTTCCATTTTATACTTAGTGATACTTATCATACTTGTCCTTAAAACTATGGATTGAGATAGCATTAACTACCTACTCGCTTAGCCAGTTCCAATTATCAACTACTCTTACACTGAAAAACTATTTCCTTACATCCTGCAAAGAAGTATTCTTACGAAGCTTCAAACTATGAACTCTAGTTCTAGAGCCAGCCATATCAAAATATCGATCCCTATCCACTCTATCATAACAATGAAGGAATTTAAAGACTGTCACCATATCCCCCCTCACTCTTCTAGCTTCGAGTGATGGTAAGTCTAATTCCCTCAGCCTCTCATCATAACTGAGATTGCATATTTCTGGCACCAGTTTCGTGGCATGTCTTTGAACTTTTTCAAGCTTAGCTATGTGCTTTTTCAAGTGCGGATTCCAAAAGGGGGCTGCATATTCCAGTTTTGGCCTCACATAGGTTACATAAATATTTCTGAACATTTCCTTGTCCATGTGTATGCACATGTCAGCAAGGTGGGAAAGTGCCTTCAAGGCAGTTGCTTATTTAATAAAATGAAATATTTTTTTCGAATTTTTTGTACAGGCATTAATTGTGTATTTTTCAATTTTTTACTATTATTTTTGGGGGGCGTTATTCCAATTTTGCATATTTTAAAAACGCGTAAAAAGCGAGCTGAGTCTATTTATTTATTTATACTTTTATTTCATATAACAAATTGACTATCAAGTTGAATAGAAATTGGAAGGATATTGATTATAACAATATATTGAACCACAGGATCAGGTAATAAGGTTGTAAGAGCTCTCCCCAATTTACACGAAAAAATTAGGTAATTTGATGGCTTCACCTCTGGCAACTCTTCTAAACTTCCTTCAAAACAGGGCAGGACAGCTTCTTCTTTTTCCCCTCTCAATTGTCTTCTCAATGAAAATTTCCCTCTAAGTTCTTAGAATAGTCTCTCTTACTACAAATATATTTTTTTACTTACAGTACTCTGCAGAATCTCTTGCTCCGGCATATTTGATATAAGATTTATACTTTAGACCCTGTTCACTCAAAAATACAAGGAAAAATTCTGAAGATACTGATTATGTCTGTTTTAATGCCCGTCGTGTATGTAATTACCAAATTATGAGTACCTAATTGTGCTTACGGGAAAGAGCCAGAAGCTCGTAACTTCCCGTCTCCTGATTGGTTCCATTTTGTACTTAGTGATACTTACCATACTTGTCCTTAAAACTCTAGATTGAGTTAGCATTAACCACCTCCTCGCTTAGTGAATTCCACTTATGAACTATTCATACACTAAAAGAGTACTTCCTCATATCCTGCAAAGATGCATTCTTACCAAGATTCAAACTATGACCTCTAGTTCTAGTACCAGCCATATCAAAATATCGATCACTATTCACTCTGTAATAACCATGAAGGATTTAAAAATAATCACGATATCCCCTAATTTCTCTAGCTTCGAGTTATGGTAAGTCTAATTCTCTCAGCCTCTCCTCAACTGAGATTGCGTATATCTGGCACCAGTTTTGTGGCCTGTCTTTGAACTATTTCCAGCTTAACCACGGCCTTTTTCAAGTATGGATTCCAAAAGGGGGCTGCATATTCAAGCCCAAAGAACTCAAGGGCGAATCTGCTTAGCTTGCACTGCTTGCGACCCAAATGCAATACTGGTCCTTCCTAAACATAAACATTGCTCCTTCCTAACTCTCTGTACTTGAATAGTATACATTATTTTCTCTACTCTATGATTTTATATGTATGTGTATGCTACAATATACATTGTAATCATATAAATACTTGCATTTGTTTGTATGTATATTCCTATATAAATCTATGCCTTGTCTGTGTAATTACCTAATTGTGCTTACGGATAGGAGCCCCAAGCTCATAACTTCCTGTCTCCTGGTCGGTTCCATTTTGTACTTACTGATACTTATCGTACCTATCCTTAAAACTATGAATTGAGTTAGGTTAGCAAATTCCAATTACCAACTACTCTTACACTGAAAAAGTACTGTACTTCCTTACAATCTGCAAAGAAGTTTTTTTAGCGAAGCTTCAAACTATGACCTCTAGTTCTAGTGCTAGCCATATCAAAATATCGAGCCCTATCCCCTCTGTCATAACAATGAAGGAAATTAAAAACTGCCACCATATCCCCCCTCAATCTTTTAGCTTCGAGTGATGGTAAGTCTGATTCCCTCAGCCTCTCATCATAAATGAGATGTCATATTTCTGGCACCACTTTCGTGGCATGTCTTTGAATTTTTTCCAATTAAACCACGTGCTTTTTTAAGTGCGGATATAAAAGGGAGCTACATATTTAAGCTTTGGCCTCACATAAGTTACATAAATATTTCTGAACATTTCCTTGTCTATGTGCCTGAAGGCTACCCTTACATTTGATAAGAAAGCATATGCTGCCCTTACTATGCCATTTATATGCAGTTCTGGAGACAAATCTGCCAGTATGTTTACTACTAGATCTCTCTCATTCTCTGTCACTTGAAGTTCTACTCCTGCCACCGAGTAGTCAAGCTATGGCCTTCTTTCACTTGTTCCCATTCTCTTTACCTTACATTTTGAAGTACTGTACTGAATTTCATTAGCCATTTTTCTGACCACTCATGCAGACTATTTAGATCTCCATGAAGTTCTCTACCATTGTTCTCGTTTCTTACTTTGTTCACAATCTTTGCATCATCTGCAAACATATTCATGAATGAATTTACAGACTCTGGTAAGTCATTTACATATACACGGAACAAAAGTGCCCCTAAAACTGAGCCCCGCGGAACTCCACTACTAACTCTTCTCCATTCAGACAATGAGTGTCTTACTCTATCCCTCTGTTCCCTTCCCTCTAAGTATATGCGTGTGATTACCTAATTGATTACCTAATTGTGTTTACGGGAAAGAGCCCAAAGCTCGTATCTTCCCGTCTCCTGATCGCTTCCATTTTAGACTTAGTGATACTTATCATACCTGTCCTTAAAACTATGGATTGAGATAGCATTAACTACCTCCTCGCTTAGCCAATTCCAATTATCAACTACTCTTACACTGAAAAACTATTTCCTTACATCCTGCAAAGAAGTTTTCTTACGAAGCTTCAAACTATGACCTCTAGTTCTAGAGCCAGCCATATCAAAATATCGATCCCTATCCACTCTATCATAACCATGAAGGAATTTAAAGACTGTCACCATATCCCCCCTCACTCTTCTAGCTTCGAGTGATAGTAAGTCTAATTCCCTCAGCCTCTCATCATAACTGAGATTGCGTATTTCTGGCACCAGTTTCGTGGCATGTCTTTGAACTTTTTCAAGCTTAGCTATGTGCTTTTTCAAGTGTGGATTCCAAAAGGGGGCTGCATATTCGAGTTTTGGCCTCACATAGGTTACATAAATATTTCTGAACATTTCCTTATCCATGTGCCTGAAGGCTACCCTTACATTTGATAAGAATGCATATGCTGCCCTTACTATGCCATTTATATGTATTTCTGGAGACAAATCTGCCAGTATGTTTACTCCTAGATCTCTCTCATTTTCTGTCTCTTGAAGTTGTACTCCAGCCACCGAGTAGTCAAGCTTGGGCCTTCTTGCACTTGTACCCATTCTCATTACCTTACATTTTGAAGTATTGAATTTCATTAGCCACTTTTCTGACCACTCATGCAGATTATTTAGATCCTCCTGAAGTTCTCTACCATTGTTCTCGTTTTTTACTTTCTTCACAATCTTTACATCATCTGCAAACATATTCATGAATGAATTTACAGACTCTGGTAGGTCATTTACATATACAAGGAACAAAAGTGGCCCTAAAACTGAACCCTGTGGAACTCCACTACTAACTCTTCTCCATTCAGACACTGAGTGTCTTACTCTAACCCTCTGTTCCCTTCCTTCTAAGTAAGTTTTTATCCATTCCAAAACATTTCCACCTATTCTAGCCATTGATTGCAGCTTCCTAATAAGTCTCCCATGTGGAACAGTGTCAAACGCTTTCTGGAAGTCTAGGAATATGCAATCTGCCCAGCCCTCTCTTTCCTGTAAGATTTGGCTTACCTCATCATAACATTCTAATAAGTTTGTTACTGTTGATCTACCTTCTCTGAAGCCATGTTGCCTCACTGACAAAAAGTTGAAGGATTCCAAGTGAAGAGAGATATGTTTCCTTACTAGTTTCTCCATAACTTTGCAAACTATGCTGGTCAAGGAAACTGGTCTATAGTTCAGAGCTGTATCCCTCCTTCCCTTTTTGAAGATAGGTATCACATTTGCTTGTTTCCAGCATCTTGGAATCTCCCCCGACTCCAGTGATTCCTTAAATATGATACTTAGTGCCACTGATATTGTGTTTGCGCATTTTTTAAGCACATGAGGGGATATGTCATCAGGACCTGTAGCTTTATGAACATCTAAATCCATCAGCGCTTTGCATACCTCTGTGCCTGTAAGGTTGATGTTCTCTAATACCAGCCCTTGAGCTTCTATCACTGCAATCTGAGGGGGTGGGGTATTTTCTACTGTAAATACTGACTGAAACTCCTTGTTCAATTCTTTGCAGATCTCTTCATCCGTCTCAGTGATGCTTAAACCGCTCTCTTTAGCCTTAAAACCTGTTCTTTTACCTTCAGTTTTCCTCTGATAAAGCTGTGGAAAAGCTTGGGATTTTCTTTAGCCTTCCTGGTGATGTCCCTCTCATAGTCTCTCTCTGCCTCTCT
>JAXCGZ010010901.1:0-15298 GCA_037179515.1 Halocaridina rubra | reverse complement strand
AAATCTCTCTCTCTCTCTCTCTCTCTCTCTCTCTCTCTCTCTCTCTCTCTCTCTCTCTCTCTCTCTCTCTCTCTCTCTCTCTCTCTCTCTCTCTCTCTCTCTCTCTGATCAGTAGGTTGGATTCAAGTAGGACTGATCCAGACAGCTCTAGGCTAGGTGTTCATTCAGGCACTGTTCTCTCCTTATCCCTACATCTACACCAAATATTCTGGCGTATTCGTTATACATGCATCATGCATACCTGCTTGCATGCATTACATACATACTTGCATACATACATAGATGCATGCATACATACATGCATACATACATACATACATACATACATACATACATACATACATGCATACATACACACATGCATGCATTACATACATACTTGCATATATACATACATACATACATACATACATACATACATACATACATACATACATACATACATACATACATACATACATACATACATACATACATACATACATACATACATACATACATACATACATACAATCTTGCAAGCATACGGAAATTCGATTGAAATGATTTTTTTATGCTTCAGAGAACAAGGCTTACGCCTTGTTCCACTAATTTCCCTAGGTACTTCGTATATTTTAAAAACAGAGAGAGAGAGAGAGAGAGAGAGAGGGAGAGAGAGAGAGAGAGAGAGAGAGAGAGAGAGAGAGAGAGAGAGAGAGAGAGAGAGAGAGAGAGAGAGAGAGAGAGAGAGAGAGAGAGAGAGAGAGAGAGAGAGAGAGAGAAGATGGTAAATCCCCAATGATAGCTTCCATTTACTTTTAAAAATACTAAGATCAGTATTTTTTTTCTCTCTAAATATGCACCTAACTGGTAGGATATATATTCAGTCATGATTTCAAGACTCTCTGCTTCTAATAATATTTATCAATTTTTTTTTTGCTAGTTTTCTTTTTATCTGTTTGGAAGCATGTATTGCAAGTCTGTAGTACCAGTGTGCAGAAAAAGTTGACTAAATTGGGTAGAGCGATGCCTCTTATTAACCCTCCTTGGGTTTTTTCCTCCCCAACCCTAAGGGTCAAGCAATGGTGTATGTGTTTGGAATCGGTTATTCTTTTGACAATAGATGTTAAGGCTTTAGTTGAAAGATAAATCATTATTTATCTGATGCAAAGCTCAGAGCACGTTATTGGTAGGAATTCTTGGCTTTCAGTGTGTCATTCATGATCAAAAGTAATTGAGAAAAACGAGTTCATTTGCTACACTCTGCAAATGAAAACTGAAGCTTGATCTCATTCTCTCTGCTAGATAAACATCATACGAAAATTGACAAAAAAAAAAGTATTTTGAAAAGTAATACATAAATCTGAGGTGCGAATGCTATTTGGGAATGATTTTTCTTAATTACAACTGTCAATTAAAGAGAGAGAGAGAGAAAAAAAAAAACAGAAATATGCACTAATAGATTTTGCATTTTTATATGCATCTTTGGAAAGTAAGAAGGAAACTCGAAATGGAATAGGAAGGTAGACATAGCTGAATAATTTTTATTGTCATATGTCAATACTGAAAGCTATCGCTTTTTTTTATCAGCGTTTCTTAATTCAGCTACAATGCTTTAGTTACATTATTTCCTTTTTTTAGTGTTTTTATATTTCCCTCAGTTTTTAACTAGAAAAGTACTAGAGAAAAGTGTAAATATTACAGTATTTAATCAAGTTTCCCTTTTATATCTAAAGTGCAAATTGTCCCCAGTCTTTCAAAACTTGCCAATCTAATAAAAAATTCGAAAATCAATTGCTTTATAGTGATGATATATTCTAGTGAAATATGCAAAAAAAAATGAAATAAATACAGTAGCGAGAATGATTAGTGAAACTTTATAATGACTTTTCATATCTTTATCTGCCCAGAGTAAGCAAACGTGGAAAATGTATTAGAGGTAATTAATGAATTTTACCAAAACTTTGACATGGAAAATTCAAATAAAAAAGAGAGAATGGGTGACAACATTTTATTCAGTGCTTATCACTAAACTGAAAGATTTTCTTTCTTTGTTTATGCTCTGTAGAGTACGATGTATGTGTTTTTAAAACAGAAAATATTTATGGCAGTATTTATAGTGTATGTATGCATGCATGCAAACATACAGAACACAGGAAGAGATGGGAAAGATCAAAAACTTGTTGCAAGAGGCAAGAAGGTTAAATGATGAAAGAAATGAAGAAGAGAAGAAAAATTTTCGTTACAGAATACTTCCAGACAAAGGGGAGATAAAGAAGATAATGACAGAAGATCAGGGGATGGGGCCTCATTAAGATTGTTATACACAAATGCTGATGGATTAGCTGGTAAGGCAGTAGAATTAAAAGATAGGATTCACAACAGTAAGGCAGATATAGTAGCAATTACAGAGACTAAGTTGAGTGAGGACATAAACAGTGTCACAGTTTTTCCTAGGGGTTTCAGAATACTAAGGGTCGAAAGATCTGAGAGGACTGGTGGAGGGATAGCACTGCTCATAAGTGAGAGGATTCAAGTTGAAGAAATAAACTTGGCTATAGAAAGTGAGTTCAGGGAATTTCTTGTTGCTCGCATAAATACTGGGTCAGAGAGCATTATAATAACTGTTGTATACAACCCACCAAGGAACCAAAATAGGCTTGAAATTTATGAGGAAAGTCATATAGGTACTATTGAAGTCATAAACTCAGTTGTTAACATGGCACGGGAGAAAAAATGTAGGATTTTGATTATGGGAGACTTTAATCATAAAGAGATAGATTGGATAAATCTTGACCCACACAGTGGTGAGGACTCATTTGGGGCAAGATTCCTAGATTGCGTACAAGGGAATTTCCTACACCAACATGTAATGGAACCAACAAGAGCCAGGGGTGGGGATGAGCCATCACTACTTGATCTAGTGTTCACAGATAATGTGTTGGATATTGAAAATATTGAGTATGAACCACCAATTGGAAAGAGTGACCACTGTGTGTTGTTGATGGAGTATATCATTGAAGACATTCTTCCTGAGAGTAGAGGCACTGAGGACATGAGGAGGAACTATCCGAAAGGAGATTACATCAAAATGAATGAGCTTTTTGCAGTTATTGACTGGAGAACCTTATTTTACAACAAATCTGTACAAGAAATGTATGACATCTTTTGTGAGAAATATGGGAAGATAGTAGATTGCTGCATACCTGTCACCAAAGTAGGTGTAATTCATGCCAGAGAGAAATGGTTCGATAATGGGTGTAAAAGAGCTAAGGAGTGAAGAGACAAATGCTGGAAAAGGTATAGGAGGAGAAAAAACATAAATGCCTGGCAAACCTACAAAAGAGCAAGAAATGACTACCTAAGTAAAAGGAGAGAGGCAGAGAGAGATTATGAGAGGGACATCACCAGGAAGGCTAAAGAAAATCCCAAGCTTTTCCACAGCTTTATCAGAGGAAAACTGAAGGTAAAAGAACAGGTTTTAAGGCTAAAGAGAGCGGATGGAAGCATCACTGAGATGGACGAAGAGATCTGCAAAGAATTGAACAAGGAGTTTCAGTCAGTATTTACAGTAGAAAATACCCCACCCCCTCAGATTGCAGTGATAGAAGCTCAAGGGCCGGTATTAGAGAGCATCAACCTTACAGCCACAGAGGCATGCAAAGCGCTGATGGATTTAGATGTTCATAAAGCTACAGGTCCTGATGACATATCCCCTCATGTGCTTAAAAAATGCGCAAACACAATATCAGTGGCACTAAGTATCATATTTAAGGAGTCACTGGAGTCGGGGGAGATTCCAAGATGCTGGAAACAAGCAAATGTGATACCTATCTTCAAAAAGGGAAGGAGGGATACTGCTCTGAACTATAGACCAGTTTCCTTGACCAGCATAGTTTGCAAACTTATGGAGAAACTACTAAGGAAACATATCTCTCTTCACTTGGAATCCTTCAACTTTTTGTCAGTGAGGCAACATGGCTTCAGAGAAGGAAGATCAACAGTAACAAACTTATTAGAATTTTATGATGAGGTAAGCCAAATCCTACAGGAAAGAGAGGGCTGGGCAGATTGCATATTCCTAGACTTCCAGAAAGCGTTTGACACTGTTCCACATGGGAGACTTATTAGGAAGCTGCAATCAATGGCTAGAATAGGTGGAAATGTCTTGGAATGGATAAAAACTTACTTAGAAGGAAGGGAACAGAGGGTTAGAGTAAGACACTCAGTGTCTGAATGGAGAGGAGTTAGTAGTGGAGTTCCACAGGGTTCAGTTTAGGCCCACTTTTGTTCCTTGTATATGTAAATGACCTACCAGAGTCTGTAAATTCATTCATGAATATGTTTGCAGATGATGCAAAGATTGTGAAGAAAGTAAAAAACGAGAACAATGGTAGAGAACTTCAGGAGGATCTAAATAATCTGCATGAGTGGTCAGAAAAGTGGCTAATGAAATTCAATACCTCAAAATGTAAGGTAATGAGAATGGGTACAAGTGCAAGAAGGCCCAAGCTTGACTACTCGGTGGCTGGAGTACAACTTCAAGAGACAGAAAATGAGAGAGATCTAGGAGTAAACATACTGGCAGATTTGTCTCCAGAAATACATATAAATGGCGTAGTAAGGGCAGCATATGCATTCTTATCAAATGTAAGGGTAGCCTTCAGGCACATGGACAAGGAAATGTTCAGAAATATTTATGTAACCTATGTGAGGCCAAAACTCGAATATGCAGCCCCCTTTTGGAATCCGCACTTGAAAAAGCACATAGCTAAGCTTGAAAAAGTTCAAAGACATGCCACGAAACTGGTGCCAGAAATACGCAATTTCGGTTATGATGAGAGGCTGAGGGAATTAGACTTGCCATCACTCTAAGCTAGAAGAGTAAGGGGGGATATGGTGACAGTCTTTAAATTCCTTCATGGTTATGATAGAGTGGATAGGGATCGATATTTCGATATGGCTGCCTCTAGAACTAGAGGTCATAGTTTGAAGCTTCGTAAGAAAACTTGTTTGCAGGATGTAAGGAAATACTTTTTCAGTGTAAGAGTAGTTGATAATTGGAATTCGCTAAGCTAGGAGGTAGTTAATGCTATCTCAATCCATAGGTTTAAGGACAGGTACGATAAGTATCACTAAGTCTAAAAATGGAACCGATCAGGAGACGGGAAGATACGAGCTTTGGGCTCTTTCCCGTAAACACCTAAGGTTCATGTCTCTTTCTGTATGACTCCCTCCTTGATTGGATGGTAATAAAACGATCCCATACTCTTATGAGTATCATAAAACGTAACTATAAAAGGCGAAGTACAGGGAATCTCACTGTTGTACTTCCCTAGGAAAATCAAGTCCTTTGGGTGATTCTGATACTAAAGCTCCAATCAGAACCCTAGTAAATGGGCTTTTAAGTACACTTGGTTCTGGTAATAGTAATTTTGACAGGGAAGAGATTTTTGGCAGGTGTATGAGAAGAAAAATGAATGTGTTAGTTTAGAGTCAATAACGACTGAAAGGCAAAGGTCTTCTATTGAATGGATGTGCCTCTGGTAAATATACAACTGCACCATCTGCCTTCCTTACATCTGAATCGCAATATTTAGCATATTAATCCTAAGAAAACATTCAACTAAGTGTTACCTTAAGGCAATTCAGAGAACTCTAATGCTCTATTTTTGAATATAAGTTTCGATAGAAAATATCAGTCATGAAGCGCCTCTCCTACATTTGCCTCAGATTAATCCCTTGAATCTGAGACATATGATTACTGGCTTATGAGATTATCCTATGTACATCAAAGTCCTTCTTCATACACTCTGGCCACTCTGAATACATCAACTTTGACGTAGCTCCACATCAGGCTGCTTAACAATATGCGAGTGTTTTCTGAAACAAATGGATCCTTTTTATATATAGAAGCAGTATGAGAAAAAGACATAAGATTTAAGATATTCCAGCAGCAATCAAATACCTACAACGTTTAATCTGATAGTCTTTATTTCCTTTTTGTTTAATATAAAACTTAAACTTTAACCAAAATATCAGTGAGTTGATCATTCCCCTGCACCTCCCTAACTGATCTTACTCCCAGATAAGTTGGAATTGCTAAAGATGCCTAAGTTGTGGTTCATTAGCCTTAAAGGGATTCCCATTAGATTCACTTGGGGGATGGAAAAGAATTTCAGATGCTCCTCTTTTCAGGCCAAGCCACTTCGAGCTAATAAATCAAATTCGTAAATAAACTTTATGTCTGTAGTTATTTAATTAAGCAAAAATGATCGCGCTTTTTGGATTAAAGGCATTATGTAGAAATGTATTCCTGGTGTTTGAAGGAAGTTTATTGTCCATTATATATAAATGAATGTCACAAATGGTGATTGATAGAAATATCCATGATGATGGAAGAAAAGCCATTCCGCACTCGTATTCTTTGTATGACTTATGAAGCGGCTAAAGCTTTAGATTCACAATTAGTTGCGAGTAGTAATAAATTTGACAGACCCTTCACGAAATCTGCCTGTCTTTAACAATGGGAAAAAACTCAGAAGGCTGATGATTTTAAGAGTAGAAAAAAAAGCTTCCTTTGCACAAAAAGATGTCTAAAAATAACAGAAAATTGGAAATTTGCAAAATAGCCACAAAATGATAATCATTAAATCACGATATTCTTCTTCTTTTGAATGAATGTCGACAATCTTGCAAGCATTTATATCGACAATGAAAATACATCTCATCTAATGTCTGAAAGTTTAAACTCTGGCTTTAAAGAATGCCATCCTTAAAAAACGACCCTAATTGATCAACTAAACACTAGGTACCTGTTTTTACTACTAGGTGGATATAGGTAATTTAGATTAGATACCTATTCAAATGTTTATTCCTTTAAAATACGCATTAGGTTCTGTTTTTTGGGGCGGAAAATTGAAGTTCACGTAATTCTCAATAATAACAGATTAGAAAAAGTAAATGATGAAATATTCTTCTTCTTAAAAACATAATATTTCCAAAGAATTAGATCAAATATATATTTTTTTTTTCATCTTTAATTTTAGATGTGTTCAATTCTCAGAGACGTTTATGGATGATGATTCAACATTTGATTTTTATATCTTTGAGATAATCGGAAAATGTAAATGACATGAAATTTGTTTTAAGTATATTTTTTCAATGCCTTTTCTGCTCAGGCAATTTAATAGAGGTTTAAATGGGATTTTTACTTGCTTGATCTCTCATATATGTCCAATTCTCAAAACAAGTAAATTGATGAGAAAGAGAGCTTTTGTGGTTTTAAATGACTTTATATACACAAGGAATGGAGAAGAAGAGATATTCAATTTGTTTTGTTTTTAATTAGTGGATTTCTCAATAGAATTTAACTTACATGACAATTGAACTTATGTTTGTTACGTGCAATTGTCAAAATAAATATTTTTAATAAGAACACAGCACTTTAATTTCGAAAAATACACAGATAATGTGAATAGCTATAAATTTGCTCATCATATCTTTATTTATCTATTTATTTCTTTATTTATCTATTTATTTGTTTATCTATTTGAGTAGTGTCTGTATTTCCTATACATATTCAGTTCCTATTGATGCCTGAAGCAAATGCACAAATATATGAAGAAAAAAAACTGCATTTTAAAGGTATTTTCATTACTTCTGTCTTTATTAGATATGACAAATGACTTTTTCAAGGATTTTTCTGTACACTTGTCATTTCTATAGATTTCAGCATTAATGGACTTTAATGATATGCATTCACTTCAGCAAAGATCTTACCGGAGGAGATATTATTTTTCCTCGAAATAAAAGCATAAAAATTTCCTCAGAATGTAACTCAGTATTTTTCGATGATAACAAACCCCAAAACGTCATAAAATAATAGGAAAATTGTACTGGAATTATTTGAATATGGCTATATCAAGACAATGGTTGCCGAGAATATAATGTTTTATTAATAATATTTTGGAAAAATAGAAACTTCTTACACGTCTCCAAAAAAAAATTCCCCTCCAGTCATATCTTAAGCCCTTCCCATATGACCACTAACTATTTCACACCATCCATATATAAGCTTACGACCTTAAGCAAGACTACCGTTCCCACCTTACCCAACACTACCTCTACGACTTTACAAAAGACAACTCTCACACAAGTGCAAAAATTTACTATTATGGCTACCAAACACTACCCACACGACCATAATTATATAATCTTATTACATAAAACTACCATTACGACATCATCTAGCACTACCCTTACGGCTATGCCTAAAATTAAACCCATTACTTAAAACTACTAAAACCACTACACCTAAATATACCCTAACGATCATACCCATGCAATTCCATTACCTAAAACTACTATTAAGACTTCAACTAACATTACTCCTACGACCACACAAAAAGAATTCAAAGAGAATTCACCTGGCAAGCAATTGAATTTTATTATTCCATCTCTTAATATACGTGAGCAATTTTTGCCTTACAAGGGGAGTGGCTGAGTGAACACAAAATGCTTTGATTCTTTGGGAAGAGAAAATACAGAGAAGGGGATTCCTAGTCCCCTCGCTCTGCCTCATATAGTCGACTCTTACGACATCCAGGAGAACACGGAAGAAGTATTCTAGCACCCTTCCTCATTATTAGTGAGCAATCTCAGAATATATAGCTGCAGAGAAACAGTTTTTTTTTTCTACACCACGTGAAATTCAAGATAACGTTGTTGAATTTAGATTTGCCTCGGTGTCACTGATTTAATGATAAACTCATATCCCAGAAACGTAAAAATTAAATATAAATGAAAACCTTTAATAAAAACCAAGCAATCCACTTGCCAATCCATTCGCCTTTACCGTAATGAAAAATGGGAATTGAATTAAATGCTAAAATGAAGCCACGAGGTATTTTGGGGAATCAGTAATATGAACATAGTGGCATTCAGATAGAATGCGTTCATCCCTAAGTATAGCAGATATAAGCTATAAGGTTGACTTCCTTTTATACCTTCTGTGGTGTGTAGTTGGTAGCGCCTTGACTTAGTAATTATAAGTGTAAGGTTCGAGTCCCTGTCGAGGTAAAAAAATGATTCATGTTATCACAAATGTAATGTGCTTGCTTGGTTATTGTATGACTCGAATGAGATTGGGAATTGAATTAAATGCTAAAATGAAGCCACGTGTGAGGTTTGGGAATCTGTAATATGAACATAGTGGCATTCAGATAGAATGCATTCATCCCTAAGTATAGCATATATAAGCTATAAGGTTGTATTCCTTTTATACCTTCTGTGGTGTGTAGTTGGTAGCGCCTTGACTTAGTAATTATAAGTCCTATGTTCGCGTCCCTGTCAGGGTAAAAAATGATTCGTGTTTTCACATATGTAATGTGTTTGCTTGGTTATTGTATGACCCGTATGATATTGGGAATTGAATTAAATGCTAAAATGAATCCACGAGTTATTTTGGGGAATCTGTAATATGATCATAGTGGCATTCCGATAGAATGCGTTTATCCCTAAGTATAGCAGATATAAGCTATAAGGTTGGATTCCTTTTATACCTTCTGTGGTGTGTTGTTGGTAGCGCCTTGACTTAGTAATTATAAGTCCTATGTTCGAGTTCCGGTCGGGGTAAAAAATGATTCATATTTTCACATATGTAATGTGCTTGCTTGTGTATTGTATGACCGAATGAGGTTAGGAATTGAATTAAATGCTTAAATGAAGCCACGAGTGAGGTTGGGGAATCTGTAATATGAACATAGTGGCATTTAGATAAAATGCGTTCATCACTAAGTATAGCAGATATAAGTTATAAAGTTGGATTCCTTTTATACCTTCTGTGGAGTATAGTTGGTAGCGCCTTGACTTAGTAATTATAACTCCTAGGTTCGAGTTCTGGTCGGGGTAAAATATGATTCATGTTTTCACATATGTAATGGGCTTACTTTGTTATTGTATGACCCGAATGAGATTGGGAATTGAATTAAATGCTAAAATGAAGCCACGAGTTATGTTGGGGAATCTGTAATATGAACATAGTGGCATTCAGATAGAATGCGTTCATCCCTAAGTATAGCAGATATAAGCTATATAGTTGGATTCCTTTTATACTTTCTGTGGTATGTAGTTGGTAGAGCCTTGACTTAGTAATTATAAGTCCTATGTTCGAGTCCCTGTCGGGGTAAAAAGATTATTCATGTTTTCACATATGTAATGTACTTGCTTTGTTATTGTATGACTCGAATGAGATTGGGAATTGAATTAAATGCTAAAATGAAACCACGTTTGAGGTTGGGGAATCTGTAATATGAACATAGAGGCATTCAGATAGAATGCGTTCATCCCTAAGTATAGCAGATATAAGCTATAAGGTTGACTTCCTTTTATACATTCTGTGGTGTGTAGTTGGTAGCGCCTTGACTTAGTAATTATAAATCCTAGGTTCGAGTCCCGGTCGGGGTAAAAAATTATTCATGTTATCACGTATGTAATGTGCTTGCTTGGTTATTGTATGACCCGAATGATGTTGGGAATTGAATTAAATGCTAAAATGAAGCCACGAGTTATTTTGGGGAATCTGCAATATGAACATAGTGGCATTCAGATTGAATGCGTTCATCCTTAAGTATAGCAGATATAAGCTATAAGGTTGGATTCCTTTTATACCTTCTGTGGTGTATAGTTTTTAGCGCCTTGATTTAGTAATTATAAGTCCTAGGTTCGAGTCCCGGTCGGGGTAAATAATGATGCATGTTTTCACATATGTAATGTGCTTGCTTGGTTATTGTATGACCCGAATGAGATTGGGAATTGAATTAAATGCTAAAATGAAGCCACGAGTGAGGTTGGGGAATCTGTAATATGAACATAGTGGCATTCAGATAGAATGCGTTCATCCCTAAGTATAGCAAATATAATCTATAAGTTTGGATTCCTTTTATACCTTCTGTTGTTTGTAGTTGGTAGCGCCTTGACTTAGTAATTATAAGTCCTAGGTTCGAGTCCCGGTCGGGGTAAAAAAATTATTCATGTTCTCACATATGTGATGAGCTTGCTTGGTTATTGCATGACCCGAATGAGATTGGGAATTGAATTAAATGCTAAAATGAAGCCACGAGTGAGGTTGGGGAATCTGTAATATGAACATAGTGGCATTCAGATAGAATGCGTTCATCCCTAAGTATAGCAGATATAAACTATAAAGCTGGATTCCTTTTATACCTTCTGTGGTGTGTAGTTGGTAGTGCCTTGAGTTAGTAATTATAAGTCCTAGGTTCGAGTTCCGGTCGGGGTAAAAAATGATTCATGTTTGCACATATCTAATGTGGTTGCTTCGTTATCGTATGACCCGAATGAGATTGGGAATTAAATTAAATGCTAAAATGAAGCCACGAGTGAGGTTGGGGAATCTGTAATATGAACATAGTGACATTCAGATAGAATGCGTTCATCCCTAAGTATAGCAGATATATATTCCTTTTATACCTTCTGTGGTGTGTAGTTGGTAGCGCCTTGACTTAGTAATTATAACTCCTAGGTTCGAGTCCCAGTCGGGGTAAAAAATGATTCAAGTTTTTACATATGTAATGTGCTTGCTTGGTTATTGTATGACCCGAATGAGATTGAGAATTGAATTAAATGCTAAAATGAAGCCACGAGTGAGGTTGGGTAATCTGTAATATGAACATAGTGGCATTCAGATAGAATGCGTTCATCCATTAGTATAGCAGATATAAGCTATAAGGTTGGATTCCTTTTTTACCTTCTGTGGTGTGTAGTTGATAGCGCGTTGACTTAGTAATTATAAGTCGTAGGATCGAGTCCTGGTCGGGGCAAAAAATGATTCATATATATATATATATATATATATATATATATATATATATATATATATATATATATATATATATATATATATATATATATATATATATATATATATATATATATATATCCCTTCTTTCTTTTTCTTCCTACATCTACCTCTTTCTTTTTCTCTCTTTGCGTCATTCTATTCTTATAAGCAAGTAATATGATAGAAGAGGAAGTTGATCATCAAAACCATCTGTTATTATGAGTTGCCATTTTCTCCCCTATGGATATGAACAAGTGAGGAGAAATATTTTGTGGCTATTTTAATATTTTTGGTATTTTATTGAAAAAAAATATATATATATTAAAAGAGAATAGATAAGGGTGACAAAGAGATAGAGATAGAGAGAGAGAGAGAGAGAGAGAGAGAGAGAGAGAGAGAGAGAGAGAGAGAGAGAGAGAGAGAGAGGAGAGAGAGAGAGAGAGAGAGAGAGAGAGAGAGAGAGATTCATCGTAGTTCGTATGATCTTGGCAATTTAAGTATGTGTCTTAGGCTCGAATCCCAGTGAAATTGATATATGATTCATATTTCACATATGTTAATGCGTTTATATGATTATATTTCATGCTTATATAGAATGGGTTTTGAATTAGATACGAAAACGAGACCACGATTGAGGTCAGGAAAAAGCATGATAGTTAGCTGTGAAGTTTGCTACTTCCATTAGACCTTCAGTTATGTAGTTGGTACCGCCTCAGCACAATAATTATGTTTCTTAGACTAGAGTCTCGGTCAAGGGTAAAATATGTTTCATATTTTCACATACATTAATGTATTTATTTGACAATTATTAATGCCTATTTAGTTTGGGATTTGTAATAAATACAAAAACGAAGTCTCAACTTAGGTTGGGAAGAAGCTCTAACATGAATGAAAAGGCATTCAGATACAATGCGTTTATTCCCAGTTCAGCAGTTAAGCTGTAAGGTTTACTTCTCTTTTAGACCTGAGGCTGCATAGCACTCGACAAGTGGCCTCATTTCACAAATACTGGTTTACATGTATTGGTTTACTATGCTAATCCTTTATCATCAACAGACAAACATCAAGTTCCGTTGCCAATAATAATTATAAACCTGATGACTCCAGCCGGGGAAGCCACTTGGTGAGAAAAAAAAAAGAATAAACACAGAGGAAAAAATTTGAATGATTTTTATTCTTGCAATTCAGTATTTTATGAATGCCATTTTACGACTATAATTTTAGATTTTCAGCAACAAAGTCTGCTTAATAAAAATCTATTTTTTCTAGCTTGAAACTCCTGAAGATGCAATGACTCATCACCACTGGCTCAGCAATTTGTTCCTCTTAGTGGTAGCTGGCACCTGGCTGCTTCAAATGAGGTCCCGAGTTTAATACCCAAAAGGAAACAGGTACAATTAGGCCACAACTAATGATGATACTATGTAATAGTGAGTTGTCCTCATTAGGTAACCACTGTCAACCCTAAAGGAATATAGATTTAGAAATTTCGATGTAAAATGTATATATGCGAAAAATGTTCTAGCGACTTATGCTTCGATTAGGGCAAAAATATCCGTTCCTTAGGTTTTGTTTAAAATAAATCTATTATGTACAAAACAAATGACACTAATATATTCAAAGCACATACAAAATTATAAAAAGCAAATCTATCAGTAATAATTAAAATTCAATGTAATTTATGCGAACACTTATATTTGAGTTGTAAATATTTTTATTGCTGATTTGGACTTTCTTTTAAGACAAATTTCCCATAATCTATAATTTGCAGCCCAGTTACATATACATGAAGTGTAGAGCTTCCTTTCAGTACTTTGTTCCATATCCATTACATTTTTACAGATATTTTGAGTGAGCTCTTAATTTCAATGTATAAAACGCTTCAACTTATCTCTTCTCACCTCTGCCCTAAGGGTTCCAGTACTTGTTTAATCATTATTCAGGCGATTTTTTTTCCGATGGTGATTTTCACTGTGAATTCAGTAGTAATTTTAAGACTAATTCCCTCAATGCTCATTCTTCTCTTCCTCAATTTATATTTCAGCTCTTCATTATTTACTTATTCTTTGCTACGACTGTGATTTTTTTTCGATTCATTTTTTTTATTCCTATTTCAGTGCATTGCTCTATGACATACTACTCCCCACCTCCTGGCCAATGTTGCAAGTATATGTTCCATTATCAAATTTTCTTACAGTTTTCTACAGAGTATAAAGTTCCTATGTTAAGCGTTGTTCCTTGACCATTTTCACTTCACCTTTTCTTTGGTTCCAGCACCCTAAATGTCTAATAATCATAGTAACAAAAAAGGCATAATTTATATGTAATTTACAATTAATCTTTCCTAAAAAGTTTACTATTTCATCATAATATATTGCCACGAAGAATAGTAAAATATATAAAGCTCATAAATAAAGGACAATATTAGATACTTATGTGGAGATTTGTAATATCTCTATGAAAAGTTTCTATGTGGCTCTCTAGACATTAGAATAGCAATTCCACAAGAAATTCGTCTTTAAGAAGAAGAAAAAAGAAGAAAAAGAACCACGAGAGGGAAAACAAGCAAATAAACTCCAGCATTGGAATTCAAGAGGCTGACATCTCATAATGTTCAGTTATAAAGAGTAAATACTAAAAAAAATTTCTGAGGACCAGAAGGCTTTCGAGACGGAATAATAGAAATGTCTTTGCATATTTAACGAAGCAGAAGAGATGAGCAAATTCTCGTAGCATATAAAAGCAGTTCCCGGGCAGATGGATTGCATATCCTCTGTTTACAAAGGTCCATTAGATTAAGGAGGAAAGTTCCTTCATTTTGTTTACATTTTTTTTTCGTTTTTGTTCTCACCTAAAGAGGAAAGACTGAAGAGGGTTATCATCTCAATTTATCATGGTTCGTGAAATAATGAAGAGGGTAAATTATACAATTTAGCTGAAATTTTTCTCTTTTTATGGGGGGGTGGTTACTTTAAGGAAAAGAGATTTCTGATGGGGGCTAAAATCATAGGAAATATACTGAGTAATTTCTAATAAAATTAATTAAGCAGTTTAAAACTGGGGCATTAAGGCATTACGCCCTCCCTAATGCAAGACGTTAGGAAGAGAATAAAAATTGGAATGAGAAAGCGTGTGTGTGATTATTTACCTAACTATAGATAACTGACTGAGCTCATAAGAAAGAGACCTATGCTAGTAACTCCCCGTCACCTAGTACGATTCATTTGTACTCATCAACACTTATCTGTTTTTAAAACTATGATTGCATTTACAATTTATTATTACCAAGAATATTCTTATGCAAAGGAGTACTTCCTTACTTCCTACAAAAGGAGCCTTCTTTCGAAATTTCAGATGACGCCCTCTACTTATGAAGCTATTTATGACACTATCCTAATTCATTTTGTGGCGAGTCTTCTAGAATAAATGTTTCAGCAAATAATGCAAACACACACACAT
>JAXCGZ010010900.1:7500-15326 GCA_037179515.1 Halocaridina rubra | reverse complement strand
AATGTATTTAGAAAGGCCTACAAAACAATAGTCTCCGTGTTATTTAATTAGCAAATGATAAAAATATATAAAACAAGTTGAAAGAAAACGCACCAATCAGTGGTATTTATGGCATAGGGTCCCAGTGCGCATGCGCAGCTTTTGAAAAATTTGAGTAGGAGTCCAGTAGAAAATTTAACTTTTTATAGCATGAAAAACTCTACGAACAGACTTAATTTCACATATGAACTGGCATTATCACTGTCTCCACATATTCACAAACACTTACTGGGCACTGTTTTTTCGGTAGAGAGTCTTAGATCTTCACAAGAAAAAGTATTTACAGAATGAGGGCGCACAGAGCATTGTTTACATCGTCACACGCGAGAGAGAGAGAGAGAGAGAGAGAGAGAGAGAGAGAGAGAGAGAGAGAGAGAGAGAGAGAGAGAGAGAGAGAGAGAGAGAGAGAGAGAGCGGCAAGGAGGACTAATATATAGCTATACAGAGAGAGAGAGAGAGAGAGAGAGAGAGAGAGAGAGAGAGAGAGAGAGAGAGAGAGAGAGAGAGAGAGAGAGAGAGAGAGAGAGAGAGAGAGAGAGAGAGTAAATAATAATAATAATAATAATAATAATAATAATAATAATAATAAACCTTTATTTCCATTACAATACAATGGGTATTCGTCAGCCGGGGCAAGCCCCAACTCTCCACTGTGGTGACAAACCACAGCAGTACCTGCCAGGAAACAGCTTAAACTCTCGGTCTTGGACGGGAACCGATCTTTCGACCTCGTGAATGCGAAGCCAGCGCGTTACCAGAGAGAGAGAGAGAGAGAGAGAGAGAGAGAGAGAGAGAGAGAGAGAGAGAGAGAGAGAGAGAGAGTCACCTTGACGACCAGGTAGGTGTTGAAATACAAGTTCAAGACTCGCAAACCACCTTACCTGGTTTCAATAACAAAGCTCACTTACAGTTTAGAGTTTCAGTGACTTGCAATGCAGAGTACTAGAAAATACATAAACATAACTAACAGCTTAATAATAAGCTTTAGTCTAGAGATTCCGGTTTTACGTCACGGACTCCCTTTTCTACCAAAGGGCTATGACGGTTGCCTTCTTGCGAAGGACTTGTTTTGGTAGATGTAATCGTTACCCTGAGTGCATGCCCTTACTAGCCTTAGATCGTGACGGGGCGCGAACCCGCGACCTGTCGCCTCAGAGTCGCGGACGCTACTGCTTGAGCCACGGTGACTACTAAGCTTTAGTCTAGAGGAATGTTATACAAAATATTACACTATTACTAAAGAAAAACTAGATTTTTGAGACAAACTTATGTACAGTGTTTTTATATGTAGAGAATGTACGGGTTATACCCATGTCAACTCTGAAGCAGTTACTTAGGCTTTTATAAGATCTGGAGATTTTATATTGAAAAAAAGTTCATCCTTCAAGACGTAGAACTAGAATTTTAAAAGTCTGGGAAAACAGCCATGTATTTTTTTTTTTAATGAAATAAGCCACACCAATTAAAATTTTATCAAAGAAGAATATAAGAAATGGATTGGAATTAGACTAGGCCCGATTTCTTAAACAGTGTAAACCTAGGATACCATATTGTTAGTTAGCTAGACACACAAATGGATTTCATAAACACATCTGACACGGTTCTGTGTATGGCTAGGATCCCGCAAGGGATCCTAGCCATACACATAACCACGTCAGATGCGTTTATGAAATCCATTTGTGTGTCTAGCTAACTAACAATATGGTATCCTAGGTTTACACTGTTTAAGAAATCGAGGTGTAAACTTAGGATACCATATTGTTAGTTAGCTAGAGACACACAAACGGATTTCATAAAGGCATCTGACGCGGTTCTGTATGGCTGGGATCCCGTACGGGATCCTAGCCATACACAGAACCACGTCTGATGCGTTTATGAAATCCATTTGTGTGTCTAGCTAACTAACAATATGGTATCCTAGGTTTACACTGTTTAAGACATCGGGCCTTAGACTCTGAGATGCTTTGGTTAAACAGAGAATATCCGAAGTTTCTCAAAATGAGCATAGAGACTATATGAGGGTAGACCTACATGCCTCGCCAATACAAATATCAATAATAAGGTGAATTTGGGAGTATACATGGAATTAGGAATAGTAGTCATCGTGCCTCAAGCGATAGCGTCCGCGACTCTGAGGCGTCAGGTCGAGGGTTCGCGCCCCGTCACGGTCTGAGGTTAGCAAGGGCATGCACTCAGGGTAACGATTGCATCTGCCAAAACAAGTCCTCTGCAAGAAGGCAACCGTCCTAGCCCTTGGTAGAAAAGGGAGTCCGTGACGTAAAACCGGAACATAGTATTAGGATAAACCTGACACCAAGACAGTATGTGAACCATCGTTAGCATTGGGGAAACTATTTTTTTTTCCTGTTGAAATATGAACGCGTATATTTCAGTGTCTAGATACCTGGCTATGTATACATGGCACTTAGGGTGTCAGTACTCAGAAGGTAGTGCATTAAGGTCTTGAAGGCATGCAACGATATATTTATAGTGATAATTAGTTCATGGTCACGCATATAACATGCATCATCTTCAAAGACTTAATCAAGATTAATATACTGACTCAGCTAAAGTAAGAGGTTACCCCTGAAGGACATTATGAGTCCTTGGGTAGGACCACAATCCTTGATAACTGGGAAAAGGCAATTAAATGTCTCAGGATTGTGGTAATCATTCCCTCATACCCCTGTAACATGAAGTCAAAGTACAAATAAAAGTATGAAATTATGAGTAGTTGTGTGAAAGCAGTTTGATACCAGTTTAAAAAGTTGTAGAATAAATCATTAAAAGAATGTGGCATCATTCCCTTAGACGCTCGCTATTACCAGAGGATGATGTAAACATTATGTTCTGAAGGAGGGTGTTAAAAATATTTCATCCGTGTTCCCCTATGTGTCGTAGAAGTCGACTAAATTTGGCGGAGCGCGGGTACTTAGAATCCCCTCTTTTGTAATTTCTTCCCGCAAAAACTCAAGGATTTTTTGCTTTGAGTCAGCCACCCCCTTTTAAGGGGGAACATGGCTCGTGTATATTGCTATAGATAAAGTTATGAGCTTTGGGATAAAACAGTAAACTTGATACCAGTAAAGTAACTAAACAAACAAACAAATAAACAATACAAAGATATAAGGGAAGTGAAGAGAGTGATGTAATAAAGGAACAAGTTGTCGAAGAAAGCATTATAAGGAGGTCAGTGCATCCGGATGAGGTACAGGGGAAGCTTATCCAGTGATACTAAGTATTCTTATAACCAGCAAAAACCAGTGAGTCCACTTTCTCTACATAGCCAACCCAGATATTTTCCACAGGACAAAAAACAACACAACAACGCACAAAACCTGATATACACTTCGTCCTCCATAACACAGTACAAATATCCCCTTTTCAGTGCTGCCAACTAGGACGGGTGGGCGTGGGGCATTCGCCAAGAGATAAAGTGGTGGGAGGAAACCAGCTACGGCTGTCGGGTCCAACGGCAGAGCTATGCCTACTTAGCCTGTGGATGACTCCAGCAATATGATGAAGGGAAATCAGAGTGACCCTTTATTCTAAAGGAGTTGAGATGAGTAGGACTGACCAAATTGGCGTCTAGTGAGTGGGTGCGTGATTTGACTCGGCCACCCCTTTACGAGAGAAATTACTGCCCTTGCATGCGTTTGAATTATCGTTATCTGCAGTTTTTTCCATGTGCAGATGGATCGCTGCCTCTAGGTGACTCGTATTTGGCTGTGGTTCAAATTTTTTTAAGTGCAATTACCCTTCCTGATACCAGCCTTCTTCACTGATTCTGGCTTGGGAACGGTCCCGAGTTGAGCTGGCTTACTTCCCTAGTAGCTGGATGTCATAGTTTAGAAAACTATGTCAACTCAAGATATACACGTTATATGGATGGGGTGAATACTGAACAGCAAAGAGAAGCAGCTTTCAAGTAGAAATCATAATCATTATCATCGTCTTGTTTATCATCAATATTTATTTTAAATTCGCAATGTTTTTTTAGTATTCATACTTGCATGAATAAAATTATAAAATAATCAAGAAACTATAAGACCCATTATATATTTGAGCGAAATAAATATACAACTTAAAATAAAAAAAACATACAAAAATAATTGTTTCCTTATTAAAAGCTTAAGAAAATAAAAGATTATCACAACCATATATACAATGTTTACCACCTCCAATCAACAAAATCTTACCCCACCTGCGGACCAAAAGGGAAGGTCCGCTCACCCTCAAAGGAGAACATCAAGGAAAAAAAAAGGAATACAATGTTTTGAAACCAGCCAGCAACACACTAAAAATAGAAGAGACAAGGAAAGATCAAGGGACTTGCTTGACAAGAGCTCATGTCTCTACCCTTAACTTGACATTCAAATAATCTTAAAAACAAATGTCAGTTAAGGTCAAATGCACCACTGAGAGATAAAAATATACATTTGAAGTTCCATTTGTATATTCTGAAACACTGATTTAAAAAATAAATAAATGTTAAAGTATAACTAAATTAAGGTATTCTCAAACATTTTGTTTACCATTTCTAACAGTGAAGCTCTGTAGTTAGGATGCTCCACTTGGGCAGTACTAAATCCATGTTCCAGCCCACCACGGGACGTTAGGAAGGGGTTCCAGCCTTAATATCGCAGCTCCAACCTTTCTGTATCCACCACCATTCGAATGGTAAGCAGTAGTGACACATCAAACAGAATAAAATCTTATAATTTCAAGTCCTCTTATAGTATGTAGTCTACTTCACTATCTGTCGTCTATTGTGCTCTAACCTAAGATAACTAAGTTAGGTCAGGTTAGTTTGTTTGAGTTGGGGTACAACAGACTACAGACAGTGAGACAGATTGTGTACTAAAGGCTTATGAATGACTACTTCTATACAAAGGAATTCATGGTAAAGTTACATCCACAAATGGCTTGCCATATCAAAAAATAAACACTTATTATACCTGCTGACTTAGCAGGGTCCAGGAAATAACAGACGCTATACAGTCCCACTAACATTCTTCATATAACAGAGAAATTCTAGTTTTTTCTCCTAGTAGTAATGTGAGCTCAAGTTCTGACAATTTGTGAGGGGATAGCAGTCTGAAATGTATAAAGCCACGGTTTCTCCCATATGCTTGTGGTGTGGCTGAGTCTCACTAACCTCTAGGAGATAAATTCTGGCATTGGCTCAGAAATTTACAGCCGGATGCCCTTCAAGACAGCAACACTCCATTTCTCCGTGCTTGAGACCGGCACCGACTTAAGCTGGCTTTGCCCCTTCAGTGACTGGAACCTATAAAGATTGATACGAGTGTATACAGACGTATGAACCCAGAGATTAAGGAATTGTATACTAATCCCAGCCAGTGGTAACGCGCTGGCTTCGCATTCACGAGGTCGAAAGATCGGTCCCCGTCCAAGACCGAGAGTTTAAGCTGTTTACTGGCAGGAACTGCTGTGGGTGGACATCACAGTGGGGGGTTGGGGCTTGTCCTGGCTGACGAATACCCATTGTAAAATGGAAATAAAGTTAAAAAAAAAAAAAAAAAAAAAAAAAAAAACACTTGAGAATGCCAAGTTAGACAAAACAATAATCAAGAAAGCACTTGGGAGACTCCTTTAGTGCAACTGTGCTACATTTCAGTTATTTTTCTTTGGGGAAGGTCACATGCTTGGCTTCCAGTCATGGTCAAATTACAGTTGTTATCACTGTCATTTGGGGACCGCTGTAGAGTGACCGGTGATGTAGACCCACGTTTGAGCCCACGGCGGTGCAATAGGAAGGACATCCAGTCTTAATTCCACAGATTCAAGCCATCTGTGTCCACCCCCAAATGAGGACTAATAATGACGTATAAAACGTAAACAAACAGAAAAATGGTCCTTTGATGGGTGGGTACAATCCGAGTATGGAGTTAACGTAATCTGCTTCCCATAGTTAATTCTTTCTTTCTTACTGTGAACCTCTTTGTTGATTAGAGATGGGTGGGTTCTATTGTTCCGGTTTTACGTCACGGACTCCCTTATCTACCAAGAGCTAGGACGGTTGCCTTCTTGCGAAGGACTTGTTGTGGCAGATGTAATCCTCACGCTGAGTGCATGCCCTTGCTAACCTCAGACCGTGACGGGGCGCGAACCCTCGACCTGACGCCTCAGAGTCGGAGACGCTACCGATTGAGCCACGGCGACTACAGATGGGTGGGTTCTATTCAGGTGAGGAAATAAGCGTCATATGCTCCTTCTTCTCGTTCGCTTTTATTCTGAAATGTCTTCTTTTTTAAAGTGGTGTGAATTCTATTTAATGGCGAGTTGAGTATCTTCTTCCGCCCAAAGTTCAATCTACCATTTTATCTTATTTTGTACATTCTTTGGGTGGATTCCATTCACGTGAGTTGTTAAGCGTCTTTTGTCACATTTTTTTTTCCCTCTTAATTTACATTTTCTTCTTCTCTTTCTTGAAGATGGGTGGCTTCTCTCCAAGTGAGGAGTTTAGCGTTCTCTGCCTCCCGAAGGTTACTCAATCTTTCTTTCTCTGCATATTCGTCCTTATTTCTTAAGGGGGGGTTTACACGGTCAAACGGTTCGTCGAACGCGGTTCGACAGACAAGTGTTTGAAGTGATGTTCGAACGTATTGGATTGTCGAACATGGAACGTGTTCGACAACCAAATACCCAAAGGGGGGTTTACACGGTCAAACGGTTCGTCGAACGCGGTTTGACAGATAAGTGTTTGAAGTGATATTCGAACGTGTGAACGGGGTATTTGGTTCCGTGCTCGACAACCAAATAACCCGTTCACACGTTCGAACATCACTTCAAACACTTGTCTGTCGAACCGCGTTCGACGAACCGTATGACCGTGTAAACCCCCCTTTAGAGATGAGGGGCTTCTATCCAGGTGAAGAGTGTAGTGTCATATTCCTCCTCAAGTCCAGTCTCTCTTTCTTGCTCTGTTTCCTTCTTTCTCTCTCTCCTGGAGCGGGGAACAAGAATGCTATCACTGTGTTTCCTTACATAAAAGTCGACTAAATGGGGCGGAGTGAAGGGACTGGGAATCTCTCCTCCTTGTATTTACCTTCAACAAAAAATGAAGGTTGTGCACTGACTCCGCCACCACCTCACAGCAAAGAAGCTGCTTTTGTATAGAAATATGTTATGGCCTTTATCAAAGCCTGAGCTTGTGAAACCCCCTTTTTTAGTTCAGTGGTTACAGCATCTGGTTTTATCCCAGAAGGTTAAGAGTTCAAGTCCTCACCAGAATCACATAAACAAACATACAAACAAACAAATAAACACTTATTTCCATTTTTGTACAATGGCTATTCTTATACAATTTAAGAGTAACTTATAAGAAAGACATGTAATTGAACTGATAAGTAAGAGGGTAATACATACAGTTAAATTAAATATGGCTTTTCTACATAAGACTATGTAAGAGAAGGTACTGAAGTTCCCTGTATGGTATCCCTTGTCAACTCAACCAGCTTAATGAATACACCATTATAAGCGTGAGGTTGTATGAAATATGCGTTGTTACTTGCTAGACTTTCGATTTGGGGAAATGTGCTCATCCAGCAGCACCTCCCGCTGAAAATGTGAAAAGTTTTATGTAAACTGCTTGTGAGGCTTCCTCCCCCTCCTTACCACCTTCTTCTTCTTGTATACTCTCTCAAGTCCATCCGCAAACTCTGCTTACCCAGTTTTTCAAGGTGAACTAAGATAGTAAAGGGTAGAATACTTTTCTTGGCCATGTTGCTCTTATTTTCCTAACTCTGCTCCCGGGAAAGAGC
>JAXCGZ010010900.1:0-2500 GCA_037179515.1 Halocaridina rubra | reverse complement strand
TCATAAAATTCTAATAAGTTTGTTACTGTTGATCTACCTTCTCTGAAGCCATGTTGCCTCACTGACAAAAACTTGAAGGATTCCAAGTGAAGAGAGATATGTTTCCTTAGTAGTTTCTCCATAACTTTGCAAACTATGCTGGTCAAGGAAACTGGTCTATAGTTCAGAACCGTATCCCTCCTTCCCTTTTTGAAGATAGGTATCACATTTGCTGTGTGTGTGTGGGTGTGTGTGTGTGTGTGTGTGTGTGTGTGTGTGTGTGTGTGTGTGTGTGTGTGTGAACTGAATTCATATAAAAAATCAATATCTAAATCTTGCGTTAATCGTGGTAAAAGATCTGCCTAGAAAAGAGTTTAATAAAATACCCTTTTCCACATTAGATTCAAGGTACTGTAGATACAATTCGTGGTTCCCTTTCATAAATTCAGCACCTTATTAGCATAGCTACTAACAACAAATATAGAGTTCTATATATCCATATTTCCTTTACTAACTGCTTCATAGCTATCGCATTTCCTGTAAACATCTTAGTCAAAACATGACTCATTTTCTGATGAAGTTCTAGTCATACAATGGCTCATTATCCTGCATTCTGCAAGAGAAGAAGAAGAAGAAGAAGAAGAAGAAGAAGAAGAAGAAGAAGAAGAAGAAGAAGAAGAAGAAGAAGAAAGGAAGGAAAAAAGGAAAGGAAAAAGGGAAAATAAAACACTAGAGGAAAAAAAGGAAAGGAAAAAGGAAAATAAAGGAAAAGAAAGAAGGAAAAAAACACCAGAGGAAAAAAAGGAAAGGAAAAAGGAAAATAAAGAAGGAAAAGATAAAAGAAAAATATGAAATAAAGTTAGAAGTGGAAGATTTAGAAAGATCACGTTTTATCAGTTTAAGCTTTCCGGTTAGAAAAAAAAACGCGATTTATACTCGTATTTCGAGCGCGGAATGAGTCCCTTCCTCTGCCATCGTAATAATAATAATAATAATAATAATAATAATAATAATAATAATAATAAATAATAATAATAATGATAATAATAATAATAACAATAACAATAATAATGATAATAAATAATAATAATAATAATAATAAAATAATAATAATAATAATAATAATAAAATAATAATAATAATAATAATAAAAATAATAATAATAATAATCTGACTTATTGATAACTAAAATTATGTCACATGGAATACTATCAATATCCAATGTCTCCTACCCAGAAAATCCCAAATTCTACTTATAGAATATTTCGAATATCATCCCTACACCAGAGTGTCTAGGGACAAAAACTTAGGATTTATTCTTGCGTAACTTATTGCTCCTTGCACCTCATCAGGATTAGTGACCACGCCTTTATGGAGTTACATAAGGATATCATAGAAAAAAAGGAGGAGAGGGTAGTTGCATCTCCTCACCCTCATTGAACTAAACAGCTTCAATAAGAACGTTATTAATGTGGGGCCATTGTAAAGCTGAAACTTAGATAAGGTAAAGTATATATATATATATATATATATATATATATATATATATATATATATATATATATATATATATATATATATATATATATATATATACATATATGCATACATCCACTCATCCATATGTACATTCATTCATAAAACATGCACAAATAAATGCATAAATACATACAAATATTCATTCATACATACATGCATAAATTTTTACATAAACGACAATATCTATAAAGGCAGCATATACTTTCTTTGCAAAAATACGTAAACTAATTTAAAAAGGATAGACTAAAAGAGACAGACTTACAATCACTCGAAGCTAGAAGGAAGAGGGGGAATATAGTCACGATTATTAAATTCCATTATGTTTTTGTCAGATGGGATGAAAATCGATATTTTGATGAGGGTGACTCTAAGTCATAGTTTGAAGATTTGCAAATAAAAGAATTAAAAAAAAAAACATTATTGCAAGATGTAAGGATGTACTTATGTGGGGGACGAATCGTTGGTACTTGGAAGTTGTCTGAGTATGGAAAAATTAAATGCTAAATCTGTTCATATATTTATGGATAGATAAGTCATACTGAGTAAAAAATGAAAGATACCAGGAGACGGGGAGTTACGAGATTAGGGCTCTTTCCCGTGAGCAAAATTAGATAAATACAATAAGTTATATACATAAGAACAGAGCGACAAAAGGTATCTAATTCATAATTGTGATTTGCAGAACTAGAGGGGCTTTGTCAGATGTTGGTAAGTCGTAGGAGAATATGTTCATATTCTTATCAGCATGGTATGCAACCTGTCTATGTGAAAGTGCATATATATATATATATATATATATATATATATATATATATATATATATATATATATATATATATATATATATATATATATATATATATATATATATATATATATATATATGTATATATATATATATATATATATATATATATATATATATATATATATATATATATATATATATATATATATATATATATATATATATATATATATG
>JAXCGZ010010899.1:12500-15343 GCA_037179515.1 Halocaridina rubra | reverse complement strand
ATACACATACAGTGATAAAGTGCTTTACAAATTTAATGCTGTTTAAACAGGAAAGTTATTTTGGTCCTTTTTTTTTCCCTTTTAAACCTGTTTTATATCAAATATTCTCCTTTTGTACTTTTCCTACTCTGTGAAATGAAAATATTAAATGTTAAAAAGTCACAATATCACAGAGAAAGAAAAGGTTTATTTGGGGATAAATTCTTCTTTGTAAGAATCTCTTACTTGCTCATCTGATTTTTATATACGTGTGTTTGAGTGTGTTTTTAATAATACTAATAATTATAATAATAATAGTAATGTGTTTGTATTTGTAATGAAAGGGAAAGAAGAGAAAAAATATATAAATGATACTGATTGGTATTTCTTCAAAGTCAAACAGTCTGTCTGTTTGGAATATATTATCTTTTATAGTATTATCTCTGTTGCAGTTTGATAACACTTCTTATCAGATATATAATAGTCATAATCATACATTATTATGTACACGGAGTCATATGAATGAATTTGTTTTTTCTATATTAGTCCTCTGTATCAACTTGAGAAAAGCATATTTATGGCCAGTATAAATGTTGATATTCATATAAATGGATATATCTTTCATTTTGTTATAGATGAAATCTGTGAGACTCACCACGATGAAAACCGAAAGCCATTTGTTAAACGTGATGAATTTTTAAGTGAAGAATTTATTTTTAGACCATCTCGTCTTCGTGTCTTATTTGGGAGAGCTGTGACTTGAAAATAGACAAATATTCCTTTACTTAATTTTATCTTTCAAGAAAATAAATATTTATATAATGTCTCCACCAATATGAGAATGATTGAAAGTTCAGAAGTGATCTGCGAGGCTAGTGGATCTACAGTGGAACTTGTAGAACACAGGAGGAAGAACCACAGCCCCATGTCGTTCCTTAGTGTTGTATGTGATACAGCTATCAGCCTGCATACTCCTGCTCGTCTCTGCCCTTCAACATCTTTCTTATTATCTACTGGATCATGTATTTCATCTGTAGGAGTGTGTAACGTAGCTGACGTATGGATTATGTAGCTAGTGTCTGATACAAAGACGGATTCCGTGGAAGAATGAATATTATAAGCTTATTTACTCATAATGCTCATTTATTTTTGTAAGAAATTCCCTCAACTGCATTTTAAAAGTGCCAGCATATTTTGGGTGCCAAGCACCTTGAAATAATCATGTTAAGGCACCCAATTCTTGGGTGCCACCTACGTGGATGCCGGTGAGAAGTCATTCGAGGCGGCTTGGGGGCTCCCTGTATCGTTGGGTGGTTTTGCGTCTCCTTCGGCGTCGTCTTCATCCCGAAGGGCACTGTTCGCGTAATACAAATAACAGTAGTAAGAGTAACAGTCGTAAACATACTAATTGTGCCTCTTCTAAACCCAAGAAGCATTATAGATCTATACGTCTGTGTGGTGGTGGGCAGTCCCCCTGCGGCACAGGTAGCAGCCCCAACTTAAAAGAAAATGGGAAGTCGCCAACATTTCCTTTTGAAGAAAACGGAGAGTCGCTCTCTTTCCCCTTGGAAGAAACTGGATCTCAGAGTAGGGAAACCCGAGAGGAAAACTATAATGCTTCAACTAGAACCATATCAACTCTGAAAAATGGTGTCCGAAGGAAAAACAGCTTTCAGGGAGTGATATTACAAAAGCAGTCCTTACTTAAGAAAGGAGCTTCTTTACCTCATATTGATATAAGTGAAAAACCGAGGGAAACTGCCCCAACTTTCTGTAGTGTTTCGTATCTGGTGGAAGAGCCAGTGAATAGGACTGTATTTCTAGTAGGAGAAAATGTTGGAAGAGGCGTTTATGACCCCTTGTCACATATCAACTTACCGGATCAGGGAGATGATGGAGGTGGTGGTGATGACGAAAGAGGGAGACACAGAAGAGCAAAATATGATACGTGTGAACAATACGATAGACGTCCGAGGAGGGATGATGATGATGTTATAGAAAACTATCGGACCACTGAAAGGAAAGTCGTCCCTCGTCGTGGAGAATGCGATTCGTCGCGTGGTTGTGTTCCTTCATCGTCATCTTCTTCTTCTTCCAAGAAACTCTTGAGAAATGAACCTCAAAAGGTTGTGAATGTTTCAACGCCTAATCCTTTCCCTTTATTAAATGTCCGTGGATTGGAAGCGGAGTCTATCCAGTCCCTGACAGTGCCCAGTGCCAGTTTATGTCAACATATCAGTGCCCTCAGGAGGTGGGATTCCATATCTGTTTTATACGGTATTGAATATATTATAGTCCGAAAGAAAGTCCACGAAAGATTGTTGTGTATCTTGAGAGAGAGGCGAGAGAGAAGACTAAGGAGAGAGGTGCGAGAGAGTATATTGAGTGGCAAGAAAAGACCTCATAAACGAAAAGGAAAGAAACGAAAAGGCAAGAATAAAACAGACAGAAAGAAAGACGCGAGGACGAAGAGGAAAGACGCCAGCAAAACGGAAGAGAATCATTGCGTTCTCGCAGCCTCGGCCCAAGATGGCGACGCCTTTCGGGAAAGAGAAAGTGATAAAAATATTGATAAAAGTCGGGTCAAGGAAAAGAATGAAAAGCAGGGAAGAGACATGGGGAAAGAGAAAGTGGGGGAGGAAGAAGAAGATGAAGAAGGAGGAGGAGGAGGAGAGGGAAAGGAGAACGATAATGAGGAAGTGTCGCTTACAAACTTTAGTCCACCCGAAGATTCCCATTCCCTTGATAGTCTTGACTCGAGACCTGAGAAATCGCCTTCTTATCACCAGGTGACAAGTAGTGAGGAGAAATCATCGAAGACCAGAGACTTCTCACCCCGGATAAACACTGCTCGCTCCTCCTTA
>JAXCGZ010010899.1:0-7500 GCA_037179515.1 Halocaridina rubra | reverse complement strand
TATAAATTTTTCTTTCGGATAAATTTGATTGGATATTTATTTACTCTATAGTCCTGTATTTGTTTATCTCTCTCTCTCTCACACACACACACACACACACACACACACACACACACACACACACACACACACACATATATATATATATAAATTACTTTTATGCAAAATTTATTATAACTCTTATTTGTTTTGCATGTAGTTTTTTAAGTTTGTGTTCGTTTCCGGGAAGAGCCTTAAACACAGTATTTATTTCTTTATTTATTTATCTATTTATTATTTTACCTTACTGCCCCTATTGCAGCCAGAGCTCTGCAGGATACTATGCCACCAATAACCTCTCAACTCTAAAGGGGGGTTTACATGGTCAAACGGTTCGTCGGACGGGGTTCGACAGACAAGTGTTTGAAGTGATGTTCGAACGTTTGAACGGGGTATTCTTCAAACACTTGTCTGTCGAACCGCGTTCGACGAACCGTTTGACCGTGTAAACCCCCCTTAAAGGCATAATGTCATCAGTTCATCGAGGAGTCGATCTCGGGTTCTCTTTGAGTTCGAACTCGTCATTATATTTGCATTTTGCCTTTGTGTTTGTTAATTAATTAATTAAATGGTTTATTAGTTTTTAGATTATTTTTACTACAACTACTACTATTACTTCTTCTACTACTACAAGTAGTAATAGTAGTAGTACTGTTGCTGCGACTATTACTGTAGTATTATTGTAGCAATTCTTATTGATGTTGTTGTTGTTGATATCTTATTGATATAGTTATTGGTTTTGACAATTATTATTATTATCATTATTATTATTATTATTATTATTATTATTATTATTATTATTATTTTAGAGAACTTCTTGAAAAAGGTAAGTCAGCAAGTGTTAACTTTGTATTAATTTAGCACAGACATAAGAAGTGTATCGTGTATTCGTGTTTTTTAAAGCACTTGCAAATAAAGTCACAAATCGCAAGGTAAGTTATTATTTATAATACTGAGGAAAATACATACTATAATTATTCAAGAAAGAATAAAGCTAATAGAAAATTGGAATGAAAAACAAGAAAATTTGGCCACACATAAAAGGTATGGTTTGCGATATGCCCAATGTCCTTCCAGCCTCATTTTTATTTTTATTTTTTTATTTTGGAGGTTTTTTTTTATGATGTATCTTTATTGCGTTATGAAGAGCTTGAAAGAGAATAAACTATAACCCTCCCCCCGTTTTGGACCCGCCCTCCTCCTCGTCAACAGTAGTGAGCGAGAGCGTGAGAGGGAGAGGGAGCGCCACGGCCGCCGCCATGACAGGGATTACTCCTCCGAACGACGTCATCACCGAGGTCACGCCCGACGTCGCGCGTCTTCCCGTTCAGCGTCTTCGGATTCTTCACGTCGCCGACGACCACACCACCGTCATCGCCGACACGTCCGTGACTCGTATGCTACCCACAGTCATGTGAGTATTCATTCCCTAATGAGGGACTTCTTTCTCCACTTCCCACTTCTCATAGTGTTGCGTTTTCGGTGATCTCCAGCCGCCGTCACACCCTCTCTGTTAGGCAACTTTCATAGAAATTGAAGTAGAGAGAAAATAGAGAATGATAGAGTGTACATTTCAGTAGATACTAGAATAGACAGGTTTATTAAATAATAAAAATGAAAACATGGAAATAACTCAGACATTGAAATATCTCAGACAATACAGAGGATGATGGGAGTCACAAACAAAAAAAAACAAACTAACTTTTATTTTCATTTTTGTACATTCATAGAAAATAGGAAGAGATAAAGAGAATTGGGATTAGAATTGACATAAGTGTACAACATGAAATGGGATCCTGCGTACACACTTTCAGCGGAAGATGGAAATGAGCTTTACATTAGATTACGAAAACGGAAAAAAAAACTTCTTTTATATTCAGTTTTATTTTTCTATACTTGTTACAATTCTTCCTAACCTTAAATTCCTTTGATATTCGCATTATCTTAATTTTATTTTTTGCCTCAATATTCTCAAATTGTATTTTGACATTGAAATAATTGATAAATTAAAAATTAAGCATAGATTATATATATATATATATATATATATATATATATATATATATATATATATATATATATATATATATATATATATAACCTTGTAGGGAATATTTTTTTCCTTTCCACCTACCTCTCATCTATTCTTTGCCCTCTTCTCTTTTCTCCACTAATATGAATGAATTTACAATAAATATTAAAACTTCTGATGCATATCTAAAGTAGCACTCCACTAACAACACAAGGTACAAAACTAGTATCGCTAAGTACGTCAGGTACACTCAGCAAAATGTTTTGGAACGTAGGTACACTTTATCGAGGTTTCACAGCCAGCAATTGTATTTGTGTGTGTGTTTTTAAGTTTACAAAACATCATAATTTCTCTGTGCACCAATACAGAAAGGTATTCCTTTTTCTTATTTTTTTTTATTTTAGCCGTGTACAAAGACATACATCTTTTATAATGCACAAGAATACTTCTTGTACAAAGGTACACGTGTATTCTTTTGAGAAAGACAATGATATATGCCTTCAAGTCTTCGAGTAAAGCAGGCTCCCAGTATTTAGGGTACACAGATACACCTATCGCTACACCTCATAACCAATGTGTTTCGGCAGCTGGGGAATCACTGTTAACCTGAAAGGGAAACGAGGGTGTGTACGTGTGTGTAAGTTGGTAAAATACACACATTACATACGCAAGTACTCTCTTATTTCTGTGTGTTTTTTATTCACCTCATCTGTTTATTATTGAGGGCATGTATGGTGCTCTGTCCATGCGCTCATTATTAATTACTCTCTAATTGTCGGTATTTGTAATTTTTTTCTTTTAAATTTAAGCTCTGCTATCATTGTGTATATGCTTCTCTCATTCAATACTTCATATTTTTTAGGATTTCTTTATCAGATTAGTAATACACAGGAATTTTTTTTTTTTTACTGTTTAGCTGAGCGCGGGTTGAGCAGTGTGCCATTATTATTATTATTATTATTATTATTATTATTATTATTATTATTATTATTATTATTACTTATTATTGTCTTTTGGTTACTTACTACTGTGTACACAATTATTAGAAATTTTTGTGATTATAATACCTCTAAATACTCACTTAACAAAATTAGCTAAGATAAAATTTAAGAATTTTAAAAATGAAATTTGCAATTGCATTCTTTAATAGTTGATAAAAAAAATTTTAAAATAAATCATAAGCTTGACTTCGCCAGTGTTCATACATTACATAAAAAAGAAAGAAAAAAGAAAAAATGAATTTGTGTTTTATCGATGTTTTCAAGAAAAATCTTCCAGAAGCATCGAAAGTACAACAAATTTAGTGTGTTTTTTTTTTAGTTAATTATAGAATGATGAATGATAATCGGATTAGCTAAGATACTCTTTTAAGTACACCACATTGTAGAAAATGGGGTGCTTAGATACCCCTCCTTTTTTAATATATCACAAAATAGAAAACGGAATGCTAGAAGGTTTAAAAATAGTAAAAAAGCAATTGTGGGGGTGTGTGTTTATATGTATATGTATATCAGAGCCAACTATTTCGCTTTGTGAAACTGTATAAGTGTGTGCGTATGTTTGTGAATGTGTATCGTGGGGGTTGTTCGGGGATTTTAAGGAGGAGGGAAGCTCTTGAATGAGGGGATGCTAGAGGCAAATGCCCTTAGTGTATTTGGCGCCAAAGACTCGAGTAAAAGCCCTAAAAGAGACAGCTGCTCTCTCCTGTTACTTCGTATTTTAAAAAAGCTAACACACCTTTTTGGCGCCAGGTGTCAGAATGATTTAAAAGAAATACTTATTTACATTTTGTAACGGAAGTATATTGTTGATATTTTGGGAAACATAATATTTCCTTATTATTAGTGTGTGTTTTTTTTATTTTTTATTTTTGTTGTGTTGTTTTCATTCATGGGAGCCGAGCATCCCGGAGGTTCAGCTGTACAGGTAGGTGAATATGTCATACAGACATATATGCACTCTTCATCAACTTATCTTCACATAAATTTTAACGTCCATCATTTATTGCTTAAAATGAGTAGTCACCGTGGCTCAAGTGGTAGCGGCCGCGACTTTAAGGCGTCAGGTCGAGGGTTCGCGCCCCGCCACGGTCTGAGGTTAGCAAGGGCATGCACTCAGGGTAATGATTACATTTGCCGATACATGTCCTTCGTAAGAAGGCGACCGTCCTAGCCCTTGGTTCAAAAGGGAGTTTGTGGCGTAAAACACGCTTATTTACTTGCATAAATTGATTGCAAAGGATAAGATCACACCTCCGAAACCGTGAAAATTTTGGCGAAAAGAGGCCAGTTTAATGGGGAGGAGGGGTTTAGCGTATGTAACGGTTCCAAGGGTGGGTTGGGAAAAAGTGAATACACAGATTTAGTGGATCGTTTATTAATTAGTCAGTTGTCATTTTGGTTCTTAATATAGATAATGTTTTGGTGCCAACACCTCGGTCTCGGCGGTCATGGCTTATATATAAATGCACATTTTTTTTTATCCCTGTATGACGCTCCATAGTAATGCCCAAAATGCCCTTGTTATACCACATACGCACGCACACGCACGCAGTGCCCTCGCTCGCCAAGATTTTAGCTTAAATCCCACACCACCTTCTGATTGTGCTCTTCTTTTTTCTTCTTCTTGTTTTATCTCATCTTTCTTCAGTATTAGCCAAAGGAGCTCACGTGCGAGAGGTGTCTTTTCATTATGTTCTAACTCTTCCTTCTAAGTGGCGCCTCCATTTAAAAGTCAATGTGCTACCCTCAATCGATCCTACTCTTCCTTCATGTGGACTGCTCTAACCTCCTGACTTTTGACACCTTCCTATTTGGGTCTTCACGTGAATCATAGTTCTTTCACCTGACTTTCCTTCTCTTCGATTTTGTTCCTCCTTTCTGCAAGTTCTCTTCTGTTTTCTTTCCTTTTTCCCTCTGTAGTCTGCCTTTTATTCTTCCTTCTTAGTAGTGTGAGGTCATTGCCTCTTAACCTTGACCCTTGAGATCTCCTGGTAAGACCAAGTGAATTTTGATCCCCCCCCCTCCCCATGTTAAGTGATCATGTGCTTGCGTTCGGGGGAAAGAACTACTGAACTCTCTCACCTGTCTTCGATGCCAAACGCTTGTGAAATATGTACAGATACACTGAGAAATAGTCAAGCGAATATTTAGCATTTGAGATAAAGAAAAAGGAGAGATAAATTACGAGAGAGTGAGAAGAGTTGAAGAGAGAGATAGAGAGAGAAGAAAAAAAAATGTCTCTTGAAGTTTGGCCGGGGTTTGGCGTGTTGTTGGAGTCAAGTGCCAGCTCCATGGACGTATGGTTCGGACAACAACTTGGTCCTTGGCGTGTAGAAAGAAGTCTCTCGAGAGGGCCAGATGGCGCCGAAGATGACAACGTAAACAACGACGGAGAGATCGCCTTCAGCAATAACGAAGAAGGGTTAAATCATGGCGACCATACTGCAGCCTCCAACGACGATATCACGCAAAATGACGACGGCATCAGGGGAGCTGCTAGTTTGGGCGTAGAATTTACCTTTTCCGTACATACGCCATCGACGGTAGAGGTCAGTGGGGAGTGCTTAAAACGGGCGGGTAAGAAAAAATTACGCATCCGTTAAAGTCGTACACTTTACAAAATAATACGATAACAGTTTGCTGTATTAATTATATATAAAGCACTCGAACTGTAACACGTGTCTAGTATATTTCATATTGAGTAATGGCGTTTATACTGTGTTTACGCTTTGCTATTTATAATTGTTCCTGTTTACCGGGATGGAAAAAACCTCCAGAAACTCTTTAAGATTCAGTACCAAAGAAGTTGTTGTGAAGCTATTTTTTTTTTGGATCTCATTTTTATGGTATGTTAAAATTATTCATCAACAATTTGTAATTAAATTATTCGCAACAACTTAACACTGGGCTTTATGGAGAATATTCCCCAAGTCTATTTAAAAAGTGAATTATTTAAGTGAAAGATAGAAAAAAAGAGAGAAAGAACACATGACGGTTCCTTGGTTATGTATTGGCGTCTATTATTCTGACGTAAACAGGCGGGAAAGTTGCCCTTTTAACTCCTATTCTTGTTTTTTTGTGTAGGAAACTGACTTATCTTTAGTTACCCTCCTATGTATACCATAGATGAAGTAACCTCAGAGAGATTGAGCAGATTCACACGCACACACACACACACACCACACACACACACACACACACACACACATGTATGTATGTATGGGATTTATGTGAGGGCAGTCACACACACACACATGTATGTATGTATGGGATTTATGTGAGGGCAGTCACACACACATGTATGTATGTATGGGATTTATGTGAGGGCAGTCACACACACATGTATGTATGTATGTATGGGATTTATATGAGGGCAGTCACACACACACACACACACACATATTATATATATATATATATATATATATATATATATATATATATATATATATATATATATATATATATATATATATATATATATATATATATATATATGGGACTTATGTGAGGGCAGTGTGTACATACGATCAGGTGGTCGCCATATTGGTATGTGCGTGGGTATGGTTTTAAAGGTTGGTTTTCTGGTGGGGTTAAGAGGGGGAGCTGTGCCCCTGAATGCATATGGCGTCATGAACGTCATTTTTATAGCCCCCTTTCTCCTCCCTCCTCCTCCTCCTCCATTCTTCATAATCTTCGTCTTTTTTTTTTTTCTTTTACACCTTGCGTTTCCTTAGAGCCACATACCAGCTTATAGGTGAGTGTCTAAGGCAGTGTTGATGTAGTTGTGTGAGAGCCAGGAGCAGCACAAGTGTGAAGAAGAAGACCCATAAGAAGAAGAAGATAACCATAATGATGATGTTTTCTACCTCGAGGAAGGGAAGAGGGAGGAGGGTGAAGAAAAGGGAAAGAGAAGGAGGAAGGGGCGCGGGAGGAGGGCACGAAGTGGCACCCTACGCCTCAACTTTGTCAGTAATTAGCCAGAGGTCACAGCTGATCTGGTATAGTCTCTCGAAGTATCTGCCGAAGGAGATCTTGTTCAAACTGGAGCGTCACTTAGAATCCATTTTAAGCTGGTGGATGGGGGACAACGTGGATAGGATGGCCCATGGTTGTCCCCTACCGTACCCTCAACCTATTCCTCCTATCCAGGATGTGATTCCAGCTACAGCAGCGACGACGACCGCGGCAACGTTGTCGTTTTCGTCATTGCAACAACTCTATGCTCATTTACATAACACTCTTCAGCAGTTGGTAGGGACTCCTATTCACTCTCTCTCCTCTGGGAATCTGTGAGTGTGTGACTGGGGCAAGCTCTTGAATGATATATATATATATATATATATATATATATATATATATATATATATATATATATATATATATATATATATATATTAGTTTATTTGAAAAGGCTTTTTTATTCAC
>JAXCGZ010010898.1:0-15359 GCA_037179515.1 Halocaridina rubra | reverse complement strand
TATGTGTATGTAATTACCTATTTGTGTTTACGGGAAAGAGCCCAAAGCTCGTATCTTCCCGTCTCCTCATCGGTTCTATTTTGTACTTAGTGATACTTATCATACCTGTCCTTAAAACTATTGATTGAGATAGCATTAACTACCTCCTCGCTTAGCCAATTCCAATTATCAACTACTCTTACACTGAAAAAAGTATTTCCTTACATCCAGCAAAGAAGTTTTCTTACGAAGCTTCAAACTATGACCTCTAGTTCTAGAGCCAGCCATATTAAAATATCGATCCCTATCCACTCTGTCATAAGCATGATGGAATTTAAAGACTGTCACCATATCCCCCCTCAATCTTCTAGCTTCCAGTGATGGTAAGTCTAATTCCCTCAGCCTCTCATCATAACTGAGATTGCGTATTTCTGGCACCAGTTTCGTGGCATGTCTTTGAACTTTTTCAAGCTTAGCTATGTGCTTTTTCAAGTGCGGATTCCAAAAGGGGGCTGCATATTCGAGTGTTGGCCACACATAGGTTACATAAATATTTCTGAACATTTCCTTGTCCATGTGCCTGAAGGCTACCCTTACATTTGATAAGAATGCATATGCTGCCCTTACTATGCCATTTATAAATATTTCTGGAGACAATTCTGTCAGTATATTTACTCCTAGATCTCTCTCATTCTCTGTCTCTTGAAGTTGTACTCCAGCCACCGAGTAGTCAAGCTTGGGCCTTCTTGCACTTGTACCCATTCTCATTATCTTACATGTTGAAGTATTGAAATTCATTAGCCACTTTTCTGACCACTCATGCAGACTATTTAGATCTTCCTGAAATTCTCTACCATTGTTCTCGTTTCTTACTTTCTTCACAATCTTTGCATCATCTGCAAGCATATTCATGAATGAATTTACAGACTCTGGTAGGTCATTTACATATACAAGGAATAAAAGTGGCCCTAAAACTGAACCCTGTGGAACTCCACTACTAACTCTTCTCCATTCAGTACTGAGTGTCTTACTCTAACCCTCCGTTCCCTTCCTTCTAAGTAAGTTTTTATCCATTCCTTGATTTTTCCACCTATTCTAGCCATTGCTTGCAGCTTCCTAATAAGTCTCCCATGTGGAACAGTGTCAAACGCTTTCTGGAAGTCTAGGAATATGCAATCTGCCCAGCCCTCTCTTTCCTGTAAGATTTGGCTTACCTCATCATAAAATTCTAATAAGTTAGTTACTGTTGATCTACCTTCTCTGAAGCCATGTTGCCTCACTGACAAAAAGTTGAAGGATTCCAAGTGAAGAGAGATATGTTTCCTTAATAGTTTCTCCATAACTTTGCAAACTATGCTGGTCAAGGAAACTGGTCTATAGTTCAGAGCCGTGTCCCTCCTTCCCTTTTTGAAGATAGGTATCACGTTTGCTTGTTTCCAGCATCTTGGAATCTCCCCTGACTCCAGTGACTTTTAAAATATGATACTTAGTGCCAATGATATTGAGTTTTCGCATTTTTTAAGTACATGGGGGATATGTCATCAGGACCTGTAGCTTTATGAACATCTAACTCCAACAGCACTTTGCATACCTCTAACACTGGCCCTTGAGCTTCTATCTCTGCAATCTGAGGGGGTGGGGTATTTTCTACTGTAAACACTGACTGAAACTCCTTGTTCAATTCTTTGTAGATCTCTTCATCCGTCTCAGTGATGCTTCCATCCTCTCTCTTAAGCCTAAAAACCTGTTCTTTTACCTTCAGTTTTCCTCTGATAAAGCTGTGGAAAAGCTTGGGATTTTCTTTAGCCTTCCTGGTGATGTCCCTCTCATAGTCTCTCTCTGCCTCTCTTCTTTTACTTAGGTAGTCATTTCTTGCTCTTTTGTGGGTTTTCCAGGCATTTATATTTTTTCTCCTCCTATACCTTTTCCAGCATTTGTCTCTCCACTCCTTACCTCTTTTACACTCATTATCGAACCATTTCTCGCAGGCATGAATTACACCTACTTTGGTGAAAGGTATGCAGCAATATACTATCTTTCTATATTTCTCACAAAAGATGTCATACATTTCTTGTACAGATTTGTTGTAAAATAAGGTTCTCCAGTCAATAACTGCAAAAAGCTCATTCATTTTGATGCAATCTCCTTTCGGATAGTTCCTCCTCATGTCCTCAGTGCCTCTACTCTCAGGCAGAATATCTTCAATGATATACTCCATCAACAACACACAGTGGTCTCTCTTTCCAATTGCTGTTACATACTCAATTTTTTCAATATCCAACACATTATCTGTGAACACTAGATCAAGTAGTGATGGCTCATCCCCACCCCTGGCCCTCGTTGGTTCCATTACATGTTGGTGTAGGAAATTCCCTTGTACGCAATCTAGGAATCTTGCCCCGAAAGAGTCCTCACCACTGTGTGGGTCAAGATTTATCCAATCTATCTCTTTATGATTAAAATCTCCAAGAATCAAAATCCTACATTTCCTCTCCCGTGTTTTGTTAACAACTGAGCTTATAACTTCAATAGTGCCTATATGACTTTCCTCATAAACTTCTAGCCTATGCTGGTTCCTTAGTGGGTTATATACAACAGTTATTATAATGCTCTCTGACCCAGTATTTAAGCGAGCAACAAGAAATTCCTTGAACTAACTTTCTATAGCCAAGTTTATTTCTTCAACCTGAATCCTTTCACTTATGAGCAGTGCTATCCCTCCACCAGTATTCTCAGATCTTTCAACCCTTAATATTCTGAAGCCCTTAGGAAAAACTGTGACACTGCTTATGTCCTCACTCAACTTAGTCTCTGTAATTGCTACTATATCTGCATTACTGTTGTGAATCCTATCTTTTAATTCTACTGCCTTACCAGCTAATCCATCAGCATTTGTGTATAACAATCTTAATGAGGCCCCATCCCCTGATATTCTGTCATTATCTTCTCTATCTCCCCTTTGTCTGGAAGAACTCTGAAATTAAAATTTTTCTTCTCTTCTTCATTTCTTTCCTCATTAAACCATCTTGCCTCTTGCAACAAATTTTGATCTTTCCCATCTCTTCCTGTATTCTGTATCGTCTAATGAAAACTTCTTTGAATTCTTGAAGGTCTTTTAGACTTTTTTTCCACATCAATATTTCTCTACATGTTTCCCCTTTCTCAAAGATTACTTTTGTTGGTCTCTGCTTTCCCTCCCTCGAATATTTGCCTAGTTGGTGTGCGTGTAAGTGTGTGTGTGTATGTATGTATGTATATAAATGCACACATATACATGTTCTCATTTCCCCTCGTAAGGGGGTTGGCCGAGCCAAGAAACATGCATTCACCACGATCTTCAAAACCCAAACTACTCCTCTTAGCTCCTTGGAGATTATTAGATGTCACATCCCCATACTTTCACCCTGCTTGGATCATCCACAAGGAAGGCAGGCAAGGAAATACTGCCATAATGCCCAACAGCCGCAGCTGGGTTACCCCACCACTTCATCACATAACAACATCCCTCACACCCATCCAGTACATGTCACTGAACTAGCAGGTGCGAGAAATTCATTTGGTCGTTCTCATCTATACACAATCTTCTTCCACTCATTCCTATCTCTTGTACTCTCTTTACATTTTCATGTGTCCAAACCAACTCAACACTCTCTGTTCTAACCTATTCGACGGCTTCCTTTCAACACCCGTTCTATTCCTGACATCCTCATTTCTTACTCTATCTAATCTAAATACACCAATCATAATTCTCAAACACCTCATGCCCTTACAGTCAACTTGTTCCTTTCATCCTCTCTTGCATTCCAAGTCTCTGCTCCATAAAATGCTGTCGGCACAATTACACTTTCAAATATCCCTCTGTTGCATTCATTCCCAAATACCTATTTCTAATTACACTTACCAACCCACGTAGACATTTACTTGCTTCTTTCATTCTATGACTTACCTCCGCATCCAGTCATCCACTCCTTGATACATGTGGGATTACCTTAATGTGATTACCTAATTGTATTTTTTTTTTATGATTGTGACACCAGGACGGGCCAAAGAAAAATATATATAAAATAAAACAGCCCTCATCGGGCCTGGGCACGAAGAATACATAAAGAGAAACAGAGATGGAGAGAGTAATGACTTGTCAGATGTAAAGGGATAAAAGATGTGTGATGAATATCCAAGAATATTCAGTGTAGCTGTAGGCATAGAAAAAGAACCGTAACTGAAGGAAGACTTAACATCGAACTGTCCTGGACAGAGCTATTTAAGTTCAAAAAAACCTTCAGCTGTAGTATCGCAACGGGCGACTAGTGCCATGAGCCAACCTACATTTACGGGAAAGAGCCTAAAGCTCGTATCTTCCCGTTTCCTGATCGGTTCCATTTCGTACTTAGTGATACTTATCATACCTGTCCTTAAAACTATGGATTGAGTTAGCATTAACTACCTCCTGTGTGATTACCTAATTGTGATTACCTAATTGTGTTTGCGGGAAAGAGCCCAAAGCTCGTATCTTCCCGTCTCCTGATCGGTTCCATTTTCTACTTAGTGATACTTATCATACCTGTCCTTAAAGCTATGGATTGAGATAGCATTAACTACCTCCTCGCTTAGCCAATTCCAATTATCAACTACTCTTACACTGAAAAAGTATTTTCTTAAATCCTGCAAAGAAGTTTTCTTACGAAGCTTCAAACTATGACCTCTAGTTCTAGAGCCAGCCATATCAAAATATCGATCCCTATCCACTCTATCATAACCATGAAGGAATTTAAAGACTGTCACCATATCCCCACTCACTCTTCTAGCATCGAGTGTGTGTGTGTGAGATTACCTAATTGTGATTACCTAATTGTGTTTACGGGAAAGAGCCCAAAGCTCGTATCTTCCCGTCTCCTGATCGCTTCCATTTTAGACTTAGTGATACTTATCATACCTGTCCTTAAAACTATGGATTGAGATAGCATTAACTACCTCCTCGCTTAGCCAATTCCAATTATCAACTACTCTTACACTTTTTCAAGCTTAGCTATGTGCTTTTTCAAGTGCGGATTCCAAAAGGGGGCTGCATATTCGAGTTTTGGCCTCACATAGGTTACATAAATATTTCTGAACATTTCCTTGTCCATGTGCCTGAAGGCTACCCTTACATTTGATAAGAATGCATATGCTGCCCTTACTATGCCATTTATATGTATTTCTGGAGACAAATCTGCCAGTATGTTTACTCCTAGATCTCTCTCATTTTCTGTCTCTTGAAGTTGTACTCCAGCCACCGAGTAGTCAAGCTTGGGCCTTCTTGCACTTGTACCCATTCTCATTACCTTACATTTTGAAGCATTGAATTTCATTAGCCACTTTTCTGACCACTCATGCAGATTATTTAGATCCTCCTGAAGTTCTCTACCATTGTTCTCGTTTTTTACTTTCTTCACAATCTTTGCATCATCTGCAAACATATTCATGAATGAATTTACAGACTCTGGTAGGTCATTTACATATACAAGGAACAAAAGTGGCCCTAAAACTGAACCCTGTGGAACTCCACTACTAACTCTTCTCCATTCAGACACTGAGTGTCTTACTCTAACCCTCTCTTCCCTTCCTTCTAAGTAAGTTTTTATCCATTCCGAAACATTTCCTCCTATTCTAGCCATTGAGTGCAGCTTCCTAATAAGTCTCCCATGTGGAACAGTGTCAAATGCTTTCTGGAAGTCTAGGAATATGCAATCTGCCCAGCCCTCTCTTTCCTGTAAGATTTGGCTTACCTCATCATAAAATTCTAATAAGTTTGTTACTGTTGATCTACCTTCTCTGAAGCCATGTTGCCTCACTGACAAAAAGTTGAAGGATTCCAAGTGAAGAGAGATATGTTTCCTTAGTGTGATTACCTAATTGTGATTACCTAATTGTGTTTACGGGAAAGAGCCCAAAGCTCGTATCTTCCCGTCTCCTGATCGCTTCCATTTTAGACTTAGTGATACTTATCATACCTGTCCTTAAAACTATGGATTGAGATAGCATTAACTACCTCCTCGCTTAGCCAATTCCAATTATCAACTACTCTTACACTGAAAAAGTATTTCCTTACATCCTGCAAAGAAGTTTTCTTACGAAGCTTCAAACTATGACCTCTAGTTCTAGAGCCAGCCATATCGAAATATCGATCCCTATCCACTCTTTCATAACCATGAAGGAATTTAAAGACTGTCACCATATCCCCCCTCACTCTTCTAGCTTCCAGTGATGGTAAGTCTAATTCCCTCAGCCTCTCATCATAACTGAGATTGCGTATTTCTGGCACCAGTTTCGTGGCATGTCTTTGAACTTTTTCAAGCTTAGCTATGTGCTTTTTCAAGTGCGGATTCCAAAAGGGGGCTGCATATTCGAGTTTTGGCCTCACATAGGTTACATAAATATTTCTGAACATTTCCTTGTCCATGTGCCTGAAGGCTACCCTTACATTTGATAAGAATGCATATGCTGCCCTTACTATGCCATTTATATGTATTTCTGGAGACAAATCTGCCAGTATGTTTACTCCTAGATCTCTCTCATTTTCTGTCTCTTGAAGTTGTACTCCAGCCACCGAGTAGTCAAGCTTGGGCTTTCTTGCACTTGTACCCATTCTCATTACCTTACATTTTGAAGTATTGAATTTCATTAGCCACTTTTCTGACCACTCATGCAGATTATTTAGATCCTCCTGAAGTTCTCTACCATTGTTCTCGTTTTTTACTTTCTTCACAATCTTTGCATCATCTGCAAACATATTCATGAATGAATTTACAGACTCTGGTAGGTCATTTACATATACAAGAAACAAAAGTGGCCCTAAAACTGAAGCCTGTGGAACTCGACTACTAACTCTTCTCCATTCAGACACTGAGTGTCTTACTCTAACCCTCTGTTCCCTTCCTTCTAAGTAAGTTTTTATCCATTCCTTGATTTTTCCACCTATTCTAGCCATTGCTTGCAGCTTCCTAATAAGTCTCCCATGTGGAACAGTGTCAAACGCTTTCTGGAAGTCTAGGAATATGCAATCTGCCCAGCCCTCTCTTTCCTGTAAGATTAGGCTTACCTCATCATAAAATTCTAATAAGTTTGTTACTGTTGATCTACCTTCTCTGAAGCCATGTTGCCTCACTGACAAAAAGTTGAAGGATTCCAAGTGAAGAGAGATATGTTTCCTTAGTAGTTTCTCCATAAGTTTGCAAACTATGCTGGTCAAGGAAACTGGTCTATAGTTCAGAGCCGTATCCCTCCTTCCCTTTTTGAAGATAGGTATCACATTTGCTTGTTTCCAGCATCTTGGAATCTCCCCCGACTCCAGTGACTCCTTAAATATGATACTTAGTGCCACTGATATTGTGTTTGCGCATTTTTTAAGCACATGAGGGGATATGTCATCAGGACCTGTAGCTTTATGAACATCTAAATCCATCAGCGCTTTGCATACCTCTGTGGCTGTAAGGTTGATGTTCTCTAATACCGGCCCTTGAGCTTCTATCACTGCAATCTGAGGGGGTGGGGTATTTTCTACTGTAAATACTGACTGAAACTCCTTGTTCAATTCTTTGCAGATCTCTTCATCCGTCTCAGTGATGCTTCCATCCGCTCTCTTTAGCCTCAAAACCTGTTCTTTTACCTTCAGTTTTCCTCTGATAAAGCTGTGGAAAAGCTTGGGATTTTCTTTAGCCTTCCTGGTGGTGTCCCTCTCATAATCTCTCTCTGCCTCTCTCCTTTTACTTAGGTAGTCATTTCTTGCTCTTTTGTAGGTTTGCCAGGCATTTATGTTTTTTCTCCTCCTATACCTTTTCCAGCATTTGTGTGTGTGTGTGTGTGTGATTACCTAATTGTGATTTCCTAATTGTGTTTACGGGAAAGAGCCCAAAGCTCGTATCTTCCCGTCTCCTGATCGGTTACATTTTTAGACTTAGTGATACTTATCGTACCTGTCCTTAAAACTATGGATTGAGATAGCATTAACTACCTCCTCGCTTAGCGAATTCCAATTATCAACTACTCTTACACTGAAAAAGTATTTCCTTACATCCTTGAAACAAGTTTTCTTACGAAGCTTCAAACTATGACCTCTAGTTCTAGAGCCAGCCATATCGAAATATCGATCCCTATCCACTCTATCATAACCATGAAGGAATTTAAAGACTGTCACCATATCCCCCCTTACTCTTCTAGCTTCGAGTGATGGCAAGTCTAATTCCCTCAGCCTCTCATCATAACCGAGATTGCGTATTTCTGGCACCAGTTTCGTGGCATGTCTTTGAACTTTTTCAAGCTTAGCTATGTGCTTTTTCAAGTGCGGATTCCAAAAGGGGGCTGCATATTCGAGTTTTGGCCTCACATAGGTTACATAAATATTTCTGAACATTTCCTTGTCCATGTGCCTGAAGGCTACCCTTACATTTGATAAGAATGCATATGCTGCCCTTACTACGCCATTTATATGTATTTCTGGAGACAAATCTGCCAGTATGTTTACTCCTAGATCTCTCTCATTTTCTGTCTCTTGAAGTTGTACTCCAGCCACCGAGTAGTCAAGCTTGGGCCTTCTTGCACTTGTACCCATTCTCATTACCTTACATTTTGAAGTATTGAATTTCATTAGCCACTTTTCTGACCACTCATGCAAATTATTTAGATCCTCCTGAAGTTCTCTACCATTGTTCTCGTTTTTTACTTTCTTCACAATCTTTGCATCATCTGCAAACATATTCATGAATGAATTTACAGACTCTGGTAGGTCATTTACATATACAAGGAACAAAAGTGGCCCTAAAACTGAAGCCTGTGGAACTCGACCACTAACTCTTCTCCATTCAGACACTGAGTGTCTTACTCTAACCCTCTGTTCCCTTCCTTCTAAGTAAGTTTTTATCCATTCCAAGACATTTCCACCTATTCTAGCCATTGATTGCAGCTTCCTAATAAGTCTCCCATGTGGAACAGTGTCAAACGCTTTCTGGAAGTCTAGGAATATGCAATCTGCCCAGCCCTCTCCTTCCTGTAAGATTTGGCTTACCTCATCATAAAATTCTAATAAGTTTGTTACTGTTGATCTACCTTCTCTGAAGCCATGTTGCCTCACTGACAAAAAGTTGAAGGATTCCAAGTGAAGAGAGATATGTTTCCTTAGTAGTTTCTCCATAAGTTTGCAAACTATGCTGGTCAAGGAAACTGGTCTATAGTTCAGAGCCGTATCCCTCCTTCCCTTTTTGAAGATAGGTATCACATTTGCTTGTTTCCAGCATCTTGGAATCTCCCCCGACTCCAGTGACTCCTTAAATATGATACTTAGTGCCACTGATATTGTGTTTGCGCATTTTTTAAGCACATGAGGGGATATGTCATCAGGACCTGTAGCTTTATGAACATCTAAATCCATCAGCGCTTTGCATACCTCTGTGGCTGTAAGGTTGATGTTCTCTAATACCGGCCCTTGAGCTTCTATCACTGCAATCTGAGGGGGTGGGGTATTTTCTACTGTAAATACTGACTGAAACTCCTTGTTCAATTCTTTGCAGATCTCTTCATCCGTCTCAGTGATGCTTCCATCCGCTCTCTTTAGCCTTAAAACCTGTTCTTTTACCTTCAGTTTTCCTCTGATAAAGCTGTGGAAAAGCTTGGGATTTTCTTTAGCCTTCCTGGTGATGTCCCTCTCATAATCTCTCTCTGCCTCTCTCCTTTTACTTAGGTAGTCATTTCTTGCTCTTTTGTAGGTTTGCCAGGCATTTATGTTTTTTCTCCTCCTATACCTTTTCCAGCATTTGTGTCTCCACTCCTTAGCTCTTTTACACCCATTATCGAACCATTTCTCTCTGGCATGAATTACACCTACTTTGGTGTCAGGTATGCAGCAATCTACTATCTTCCCATATTTCTCACAAAAGATGTCATGCATTTCTTGTACAGATTTGTTGTAAAATAAGGTTCTCCAGTCAATAACTGCAAAAAGCTCATTCATTTTGATGTAATCTCCTTTCGGATAGTTCCTCATGTCCTCAGTGCCTCTACTCTCAGGAAGAATGTTTTCAATGATATACTCCATCAACAACACACAGTGGTCACTCTTTCCAATTGGTGGTTCATACTCAATATTTTCAATATCCAACACATTATCTGTGAACACTAGATCAAGTAGTGATGGCTCATCCCCACCCCTGGCTCTTGTTGGTTCCATTACATGTTGGTGTAGGAAATTCCCTTGTACGCAATCTAGGAATCTTGCCCCAAATGAGTCCTCACCACTGTGTGGGTCAAGATTTATCCAATCTATCTCTTTATGATTAAAGTCTCCCATAATCAAAATCCTACATTTTTTCTCCCGTGCCATGTTAACAACTGAGTTTATGACTTCAATAGTACCTATATGACTTTCCTCATAAATTTCAAGCCTATTTTGGTTCCTTGGTGGGTTGTATACAACAGTTATTATAATGCTCTATGACCCAGTATTTATGCGAGCAACAAGAAATTCCCTGAACTCACTTTCTATAGCCAAGATTATTTCTTCAACTTGAATCCTCTCACTTATGAGCAGTGCTATCCCTCCACCAGTCCTCTCAGATCTTTCGACCCTTAGTATTCTGAAGCCCTTAGGAAAAACTGTGACACTGTTTATGTCCTCACTCAACTTAGTCTCTGTAATTGCTACTATATCTGCCTTACTGTTGTGAATCCTATCTTTTAATTCTACTGCCTTACCAGCTAATCCATCAGCATTTGTGTATAACAATCTTAATGAGGCCCCATCCCCTGATCTTCTGTCATTATCTTCTTTATCTCCCCTTTGTCTGGAAGTATTCTGTAACGAAAATTTTTCTTCTCTTCTTCATTTCTTTCATCATTTAACCTTCTTGCCTCTTGCAACAAGTTTTTGATCTTTCCCATCTCTTCCTGTATTCTGTATCGTCTAATGAACACTTCTTTGCATTCTTGAAGGTCTTTTAGACTTTTTTTTCTCAACAATATTTCCCTACATGTTTCCCCTCTCTCAAAGGTTACTTTTGTTGGTCTCGGCTTTCCTTCCCTCGAATATTTACCTAGTTGGTGTATGTTTACAATATCCTCAGGACCACATACTACTCCAAGCTTTCTTATCAGTTCTACAACACTAGCTTTATTTTCTTCAAGTCTCCCCTGCCATGTTGGCTCCTGGGATTCACTTATGCCTGAGATTACCACTGTCTTCTCCTTATCAAGTGCCTGTCTGATGAGTGGGTTTGCCCTTTCCATCACAACGTCTTTCATTTTTTCGATTACTGTCTCTTTATAGTCAACTGTTTGTATGTTTTCCAGTGCCACCACCTTTACAGCCTCTTTTACTGCCACATTTCCCTTTAGTGCATCAGCAAAGGACGTTTTCATGGCATCATTTTCCATATTCAGCTCCTGGAACTCTTTTCTGAACTGTTCAATGTTTTCCTTAATCTGAACATTCCAAGCAGCAATCTCGTCTCTCTCAGAAGAGAGCAGTGAACTAACATCTAATTCCTTTAGGTTGTCATTCAGCTGTTTGTTTTTATCTTCTTGTTTAGAAATTCTAGATTCTAGTTGACTCTTTTCCCCTTCCAGCTTCTTTATTCTTTTTTCTAGTTCCTTTCTCTCCTGCCCTTGTGCTTTATTTGCTTCCTCCAAAGATCTTATTTGTTCTCTGAGTGTTTCATTCTCTTTCATTTCTCCATCCATATTCCGAATTTTATCATCAAGGCTTATAACCATTTCCTCTAACTTCTTGATTCTCTGTTTAAGTCCTCTGATGACTACCCCTTCTCCCGACCCATGGGTGGGAGAGGTTTGGGACAGAGATGGCTTCATTTTTATGTTCTCCCTCTCACAGAATATAGAAAGAAGACGAGAAAGAGGAAAAAAAAAGAAAAGAGAAAAACTTCTAATTTAGCTTCACACAGAATTTTTATATCTCCATATAAGTGCTATTTAGTGACTCAGTTTGTCTCCTTTCTGGTAACACACATCTTAACTTAAAAACTTGACCATGGTAATTTAAGTATAAAAAGAAAAAGAAAAACAAAAGTCAAACCTGAAGGAAAATTCGAATTTGTGTTTGAGGTGGCACCCACCTGTTTCTGTTATATATTCTTCCTAACTGATAAACTGACTTGCTAACCAAGATATGTTATCACGGGATTAGCCTTTACATTTAACTCAATATATATACAAAATAACAAAATAGTAAAAGAGAAAGCTAAAAGAAAAGCAAAAAAAAAATGAAGAAAATAAGACTGCTGTACTACTTGGCAACTTAACTCAGTACTGTTGACAGGTGGGTATTTGGTAATTTTTTTTTCTTTTATTATTCAATTTTTTCGTGTATCAAACTAACTAACTAGTTAATATAAATGGGAAGGATACTGATTTTAACAATATATAGAACCACAGGATCAGGTAAACGGCTTAAGAGCTTTCCCCAGTTTACACAAAAAATTAGGTAATGTGATGTGATGGCTCCACCTCTGGCAACTCTTCTAGATTTCCCTCAAGGCAGAACTGGACGGCAGCTTCTCTCTCTTCCTCACGAAAAAGTTCTCAATTTTTTTCCTTTAATATGAACAGTCTCGTCTTACAACAAATATAAGTTTTTGTACTCACAATACTCTGCAGGATTTCAGATTTATGGAAATTATGGTAAAGTTTTCCACTAAGCACTTAGTCACTCGAAACAGTTAAAAATTTAAGAGGAGCAATTCTGTGTGTCACTGAACGCGGTGTGTGTGTGTGTGTGTGTGTGTATATATATATATATATATATATATATATATATATATATATATATATATATATATATATATATATATATATATATATATATATATATATATATATATATATATATATATATATATAATATTTAGAGAGAGAGAGAGAAAGAGAGAGAGAGAGAGATTTATTTTATTTTATTAATTTATTGCGCCAAGGCGTCAGACATTACATGAGTTCATACAAATAATGCTTCAAATGGATATAAAACCAAGAATTGAACATGGTTTACAGGGAGGTGTACATATTGATAAAACATTGCTGCATACTAACACACAACTCACAGAATGGCAGCACAGAGTACATTATATGCAAAAGTAAAGCTCAGAGAAACGCAGAATGCACAAACAGAATTATACAGCAACATACAGAAAATATATGTATAATTCAATATAATTAATGGCCACCAAAGTGAGGAAAACGAGCAAGAATAACATCAAGGTTGTCATCATTAAGTAAAAATGAGCAGATCTGTATTAAGTTCTGACCTCGTGGTAAAATATCTCTCACTGTGGGGCACTGAAGACAATAGTGGTCAAGAGTGTTAGCATTAGTTCGGTCGCATAATGTACAGGAGGTGTACTGTGGCATATCTAGAGTCTGGGAGACCTGCCATAAAGGCCGATACCCCATTCTGAGCCGAGCACTAACTACATTGTTTTTCCGCACCATTAACCCGCGTCTGCGATACTTGTAGCGACTGTGAAGGAAGTGATCATGGTGCTGTATGGACACACTGTTGGCCCTCTCCGTGTCCCTGCGCTGGACCGTCATGGCAAACCCAGCTGAGTAGATGATGTTACGTAGGCATCGGAGGGAGGGCTCAGCGTCCACAGCATGCCCATCCAGCATACAGGCCGCCTTGGCAAGACGATCCGCTGTGTCGTTGCCAGTCAGCCCAATGTGGGATGTAGTCCACACAAATGACACAACAAGAGAAGCATCCCGAGCGGCTGCGAGGCGACATAGTATATCTCCCACAGCACGGCCACAGATAGGTCTTGGCGAGGATAGGGCTTGTAGGGCCAATTGGGAGTCACAAATTATTACCCCATTCACTCGTCGTCGAACAAGGAGAGTCACGGCATCCAAGATGGCATTCAGTTTACAGTAGGTGGAGCTCGACGAGGTGGGTAGTCTACGGCCAATCCATGAATCAGCCGGCACAGGCGGCTCCATGGTGGGGGAAAACACAGCACATGCCTCCCTCCCATCTGCTTGCACAGAACCATCAACATAGATGTGGTGTGCTGCAGGGACAGACGTGGATACATCAGCGATAGTCTCCAGAGCTAACTGTCTCTGCAAGGGGGGATAGACATCCTTCGAGGTCGGTGTATATGTGACAGCGGGGAGGGGGACACGCCAGGGTGGTAAATCTGGGACAGCCGCCTGCACTGGCAGGTCGATGTCAAGGCCACGGAGAATGTCACTCACCACCCTGATAAGGTTATGACCTCCTGCTCGAAGTGGGAGCCTGGGTGCGTCTGGATCAAGGGACGTCCTCATGACAGCATAGAAGTACGGAGCAAGAAAGGGGTAGTGAAGACACTTAACAGTAAAATAGGACACATTGGCATAAATCCTCTCCACAAGAGGGGGTAAGTTGAGCTCCAACTGCATACTCACAATACGGGTAGAGAGAGAACATCCCAAGATAAATCTCATGACTCGATTCTGGAACTTTTCAAGTGGCTCGAGAGCTGGTTTAGGAAGTTGACACAAGGCAGGAGACAGATAGTCAACCACTGACCGAAGTAGTAGGATGTAGAGGGTCCTCGCCACTGGGATGGAGACTCCTGCAGCATTGTTGGCAAGCCACTTGACAGGTGCAAAGCGGGGCTCCAGACGGTCAAGAAGGCTCTTCACAAAGGGATGAATTCGTTGACTAGCAGGTATAGCTGGGGTGATCCGGACAGGTGCACCTAAATACGTGTACTGTGTGCAGTGAGGGATAACATTACCACCCATGGCGAATGCGGGCAGTGCTCTGCAGTTGCGTGAAGTAAAAATCCTGCTTTTTTCTGGGGAGATAATAAGGCCACAGGAGGTAGCAGACACATAAAAGTCATGGAGCATGTGCTGAAGGTCGTGAGTTGAGGTCGTGTGGATGCATATGTCGTCCGCATAGCAGGTAACTGTAGTACCGGGGATGACAGGAAGGAGGGAGAGTAGACGATGCATAAGGATATTGAATAGAAAAGGACTTAGCACACCCCCCTGAGGAGTACCCAGTTCAAACCGTTCATAGGAGCTATACGACCCTTTAAAAAGGACACTTGATGTTCTGTTGCAGAGATATCCCCGTATCCATTTCAGTATGTTCCCCCGAACTCCAAAGTCCACCAGCTGGTCAAGAATAATTTCCTTGTTGGCTATATCGAAGGCAGATTTGAGGTCCAGGAAGGTGACCACACTGGTGGGAGAAAGACGGGTGTAGAGTTCAGCGAGGCAGTGATGTGTGCTCCGTTGTGGGAGGAAACCATAAAGACTGGGGGAGAGTTTATCCTGTAGACGGTGAGAGAGAGAGAGAGAGAGAGAGAGAGAGAGAGAGAGAGAGAGAGAGAGAGAGAGAGAGAGAGAGA
>JAXCGZ010010897.1:0-15394 GCA_037179515.1 Halocaridina rubra | reverse complement strand
TAAAAAATTCTTTTAAGTTCCTGATTGGGAAGAGTAATATTTCTCAGACACTCTTTCAAGGCTCTAACCAAAGAGCCTTGGAAGAGTTCGTCCACTATGCATAGTGAACGAGCTGAAAATCTGTGTATAGAAGTTACTTGTCCATCTGAAATCAATAAAAATTAAGCTAAATTAACACTTTTATTCCAGTTTCTAAGCAAACTATGCCATTTTCTTTGTCAGTTATTACACTGCTCCGTGACAGGAGTAGAAAAATTTTCCTAATCTTGTAAGATATGGCCTCTGACATCTACGTAGAAATCCAGCTACAAAAGACAACAGACTTCATTTTTTGTACTGAGTATGTCTCTTTTTCTTTTCTTTGCAGGAGCTAAAGAATTACAATTACGCAACACTCGCCTATAAGCTGTGGTAATCTGGAACTTCTCAACTGGAAGTTAAAGGACACAAAAATTGAAAGAATATGACTGGCGTCCTTTAACCCAAAGGAAATCACTTTTCTTCAGTCTTATTGCTTAAGCTCATAAATTCTTCCTTTTTTTAGCATCTTCTTTTACTTAAAGAATTAATTTTCGTTTTGTTCATTCCTATTCTTTTCATAAAAAAAAAAAAATCTAGGTCCTCTTCTTTTCTGAGACTTTTCTCCGTTTGGTTTTCCAAAACCAAAATTCTGATTTTTATTTTTTTTTAAAGATCTGATATCGCTAGTTCGAAGTCACAGATTTTCACAGCCTCTTTTCTCATCTGTCTCTCATTCTGGATTGAAATTTTCAATTCTTCAATCACTACTATCATAATAAACACAGTAATTGTAGATCTGAAACATATTAGGAGAGGTGAAATAATATAGAAAGAATATGAATAGTCAAAGAGATGAGTAGTGATGTTGAAAGACTGTGATTCCAGAAGGCTGTGGTATCTCTCTCTCTCTCTCTCTCTCTCTCTCTCTCTCTCTCTCTCTCTCTCTCTCTCTCTCTCTCTCTCTCTCTCTCTCTCTCTCTCTCTCTCTCTCTCTCTCTCTCTCTCTCTCTCTCTCTTTAGTTTAGTTGTCCTCTTTACTTACTTATCAATACTTTCCCCGCCTTATTTTCCTCCCTCAAGTTTATCACTAAAATATTATATATTTCCTCTTTAACTATTTCCTGATCTCTATTCAAAGTTTCCATTTTCTTTCCTTTTTCAAGTTACAAAACTATTTGTTTTTTGAAGTCTCAAAAAGAATGACAAATGAGACACATATCTACACATATTTCTGTTACACGAATTTTTCTTATATTGTGAATGAAACACGTTTCATATGATCAGACTTGAATTATCTTACATATATGCATATGTAAGTTACATAAAGTTACTTTTTTTCCCGCTTGAGATGACTTTTCTTATGTATAATCCACCAAGTTGTCGCCGATTCATTAACAGCTAAATGTACTTTGCAATATGGAATTTGCGTTATTTTAAGCAACATATTCTGTTGTCCCTAGTTACAGTTACAGAACACATTGAATTATCTTTAAGTGTGTGTATATTATAAAATTTCCCACCCTACCCCATACCCCCAAACCTGTTTCACACTGTGGACTGAGAGGATAAGTTTCCCACAAAATTATTCCCTTGCAAAACACCAAAAGGGGGTGAGTTTTACAGTGTGGAAGGAATGGGGTTCTTGTTTATTGCTTCCAATAATCCAAAAAATGAAAGATAAATGTGTTTTAATGTGCCAATGTACACCCATTCCATAGTATAAATGATATCACTAACACTATATACATAATCTTTATTAATAGTCAGCTATATGATGTAATATGTTTTATTCTTAAATAATAATGTTTTTTTGTTTGTAAATTTTGTGAAATTCGTCATTTTTTTTTAATTGCTTCGATACCTGGAGCTTTTCTACTCTCTGGTTATCTCGACTTATTTTGAGATGTGATAAGAGATTATGATGAAAATAGGGTTGTTTTTATTATAGTAAGTTGTAATTATTAGGTCTGTGTTCGCGGAAGTCATAAGATGAAAAAAGTCTGATGAAAATATTTACGTGAATTAAATTCGATGTCAAATTTATGGTATAAACAGATACCGAACGAGTCAGAGAAGGTGGTCATTCCCATTGGTAATTAAAGTCAGACCTTTTTCATCGACAATGGATGACCGTGGACAAAACCGAATGGTGTCTGCAAAGAGGGATAAAAACGACTCTGCATTAAATTATCATTTCTAACAATAAAATATGAATATAATGGAGTTAAATATGACATAATAATGGAATAAAGAAAGTAAAAATCAAAGTCCCTTTGACGTATTTTCAACAACTTCAATGTTTCTCATATTAACAGAAAAGATTAATGTTAAAGGTATAATGATGAAATTTTCTCAATATTTATAGGTCAAAACACATTCTTATTGTTGTAGAGTCATTTATACCTCTGCAGGCACCAAATCCCCCCCCCCTCCTTATTTTCTCCTCTCCCCCCAGTGCCAATCCAGTGGTTGCAAATATAAATGTAATGAAAAACGAAGTTACTCTACTTGCATCATGCAAATATATATATTGTTATAGGATTAGAAAGAAAGAACAGGCAAAATTTAATTCGGTTCATTATTATTATTATTATTATTATTATTATTATTATTATTATTATTATTATTATTATTATTATTACTATTATTATTGTTATTATTATTATTATTATAATTATTATTATTATTATTATTATTATTATTATTATTATTATTATTATTATTACTAGATGCTGATCATTTAAAAAATATATTCTCTGATGTATATATATTGAAATATATCAAGAAGGAAATATATTGCAAAAAGAAATTAAATTTATTTTAATTTTGCCTTTTCTTTACTATATATTGGACAATCCCCCCATTAAAGCTTTATGATTTATATTATACAATTAAAAATTATATAGGTTAGGTTAGTTAGCTTTTAAGGCAAGAAATAAATGTGATACATTCCTTTGCTTGAATAAATAAAAAAAAACAAAATAATAGAAACAAATACGCAGAGAGAAGAAAAGAAAAAAAAGAGAAAAAGAAGAGTTTTGAGCCAGTTTTTTGGGGGTGTCCACAAAGTCTGGGTACACAGGAAATGTCACTATGCAGACCTACTCGATCGAGTTCACCTGAATTTTGTAAAGCGCATCAAATTATGCATTGAAAATGATGGCAATCATATTGAAAATATTATTTATTAACATTAGATTTAAATAAAATTGTTTTGTTTCAAAAGTATGTGTTAATCTCGTGTGTACCCAGACGAAGTCTGGGTACACACGAGATCAACACATACTTTCAAAACAAAACAATTTTATTTAAATCTAATGTTAATAAATAATATTTTCAATATGATTGCCATCATTTTCAATGCATAATTTGATGCGCTTTACAAAATTCAGGTGAACTCGATCGAATAGGTCTGCATAGTGAAATTTCCTATGTACCCAGACTTTGTGGACACCCTGCAGATAATATTGGCAGAGGCAGAGCACAGGGTATATGCCCAATTATCTTTTTTTTTTTTCTGAGAATAGTCAGATACATATATCTTCATTTTGGAATGCTTTATCATGAAATATATTATTATTATTATTATTATTATTATTATTATTATTATTATTATTATTATTATTATTATTATTATTATTATTATTATTATTATTATTATTATTATTATTATAAGCATTATTATTATTATTATTATTATTATTATTATTATTATTATTATTATTATCATTATTATTATAAGCATTATTACTATTATTGTCATTATTATTATTATTATTATTATTATTATTATTATTATTATTATTATTATTATTATTATTATTATTATAATTATTATTACTATTATTATTATTATTAATATAATTATTATTATAATCATTATGCATTACAAAATTCCTTGTAAAACCATGTTTGTCAATGTGTTTTTAATTTGGTATAAGGCTTTGCACCCAAAATTAATAGTGAATAAAAGCTGCTGCTGCTGCTGTTCCAGAGATGTCATGTGAATTCTGATTATTGTGCCATTTTGGATTGTGACACCATCACTATTTGTAATTTTTAGTTGAATGAAATAAAGAAATCGCTTCGCTTTAAGCACATGTCTATTTTTCCTACCCTAGACGATTAGTCAGTTACATACAATTTATTTCCATTGACTTTTTTTCACTAACCAAAAATTATATATATATATATATATATATATATATATATATATATATATATATATATATATATATATATATATATATAAATATATTTATATATATATATATATATATATATATATATATATATATATATATATATATATATATATATATATATATATATATATGTATATGTATATATATATATATATATATATATATATATATATATATATATATATATATATATATATATATATATATATATATGTATATATGTATATATATATATATATATATATATATATATATATATATATATATATATATATATATATATATATATATATATATATGAGTCATTTGTTACCCCGACCGGGATTCGAACCTAGGACTTATGATTACTAAGTCAAGGCGCTACCACTACACCACAGAAGGTTAAAAGGAATCCAACCTTATAGCTTATATCTGCTATACTTAGGAATGAACGCATTCTAACTGAATGCCACTATGTTCATATTACAGATTCCCCAACCTCGCTCGTGGCTTCATTTTAGCATTTAATTCAATTCCCAATCTCATTCGGGCCATGAAATTATCAAATAAGCACATTACATATGTGAAAACATGAATCATTTTTTACCCCGACCGGGACTCGAACCTAGGACTTATGATTACTAAGTCAAGGCACTACCACTACACCACAGAAGGTTAAAAGAAATCCAGCCTTATAGCTTATATCTGCTATACTTAGGAATGAACGCATTCTAACTGAATGCCACTATGTTCATATTACAGATTCCCCCCCCAAAAAAAAATGATTCATGTTTTCACATAAGTAATGTGCTTATTTGATATATATATATATATATATATATATATATATATATATATATATATATATATATATATATATATATATATATATATAACATTTTCTTAATATTTATTTCCTTTATTCTAACCTAACAAATTGCTTAGTTAAATATAATTCATTTCCATTTATCGTTTTATTCCTTAATCTACAAGATTGCTTGCAAATTTAAAAAATTATTTTTTATTTTTTTTCAAATCCAGAAGAATAGTTTTCTACTTATCAATTTATTTGTATTAACTTTTATTCATAAACTTACAAGACCTTTTTCATATTTACAAATTTATTTCCATATATCTTCTGTTCCATAACCTAAAAGAATTTTTTTATATTAATCAATATATTTATATCTTCTTTTTGCCAACCTACATGATTGTATATTTATCTAAACTCTAATTCTATTTATTTGTTTCAATCCGTACATAAAGGCCTCGACCTTTAGGGGAAAAAATTATATATATATATATATATATATATATATATATATATATATATATATATATATATATATATATATATATATATATATATATATATATATATCACTTCTCTGCAAGTACTCGTCTCTTTTCACTATACATCCTCATATATATATTTAACAATTATTTTAAATAATGTTTTTTCTATCTATTTAGAAAGGCCTCAATATATCTTTTTTCCTCTCTCTATCTACGTACAAAGAAAGGAAGAAGAAAATCCATAGTAAGGGAGAAAAAGATAATAGTCGATAGGATGAAGAGGAACATAAAAGGCCGTAATCCCTCTCGTAAAAGGTTGGCCGAATCAAAGCAAACTTCATGACACTTCGCGGGAGGAAAATACGAGGAGGGTCATTCCTAGTCACCACGTTCCACCCCAATGTGATGACTTTTCCGACATGCAGTAGAACACAAAGGCGGTATTTTTGTTCCTCATCCAAGGTGAAAAAAAGAAGAAAATAGAGAGAAAAAGAGAAAGAGATGAGAAATATGGGAGGTAGAGACTTTCAACCCTTATTTAAATAAAATGTTCATCTTCGTAAGGAAATTCTGTACTGTAAAACTTCTCTACTAAACAGTTTTATGTCATAATCACTTAAGAAGTAATAAATGCTATCCAGAAACCAAATTGGTTTCATAGAATATTCCCCTTATAAGTAGGGTGGCCGAGTCAAAGCAAAATCTTGACAAAAGAGGGGTCTGAAGAGAAACATTAGGTCTTTCTATTAAATTTAGGAATAAGTTATTGGAAAATAACTCTGCCTGACCAAGAACATGAAAACGTAATAATTTTGTTTCATAGTGTTATGGAACAAAATGATTACTTTTTCATGTTCATTTTTCAAACTTTGTGTTAAATGAAAGAAAAATTCCTGATTGGAAAGATTAACTAAAACCACAAAGTTAAGAGTGAGAGAAGGATTTCTCTAGCATGCAATAAATAAATACTAGAAAATAGAAGGATATATGCAAGGGGAAGAAATGGATAAAAATAGAATAGATAAACAAATAAAAACGAAAAATGTGAAAATAATTAACAAACAAATAATAATACGAGTATAAATCAAGACATTTATAAAATAAATAAATAAACAATAATCACGAAAAAAAACTAAATAAAGAAGACCATGTAATCAGATGAATAAATATATAAATATATAAGTAAATAAATAAAATACGTATATATATATATATATATATATATATATATATATATATATATATATATATATATATATATATATATATATATATATATATAAATACATATATATATATATATATATATATATATATATATATATATATATATATATATATATATATATATATATAAGAAACTCTATATGACGTGATAAATTGCATGAATGGGAATGATTACAGTCTCATAATTATAATTTGCACCACATTATGTCTCACAGTGAGTCTCAATTCGAATGAGGTGGGCACAGACATGCTGGAGCAGAGGAAGTAAGGTTGGATGCCCTTCCTAATTCCCAGCGGTGGGAGAGAGACCGAGATAGTCGCTTACCGACTGGTGCACTCTACCAATGGTATATCGCGCCCCCTGTAAGAATTACATATATATTCATTTTCAATTTGGCTCTAAGGCATTACATGGGGGACACGTGAGAGCAGGTATCCCCGCCATTTTTAATAAAAGAGCGTCATTAATGTCTCAAATATAAAAATTACACACACACACACACACACACACACACACACACACACACACACACACACACACACACACACACACACACACACACACACACACACACACACGGAAATATTGTTGAGAAAAAAAAGTCTAAAAGACCTTCAAGAATTCAAAGAAGTGTTCATTAGACAATAAAGAACACAGGAAGAGATGGGAAAGATCAAGAACTTGTTGCAAGAGGCAAGAAGGTTAAATGATGAAAGAAATGAAGAAGAGAAGAAAATTTTTCATTACAGAGTTCTTCCAGACAAAGGGGAGATAAAGAAGATAATGACAGATCAGGGGATGGGGCCTCATTAAGATTGTTATACACAAATGCTGATGGATTAGCTGGTAAGGCAGTAGAATTAAAAGATAGGATTCACATCAGTAAGGCAGATATAGTAGCAATTACAGAGACTAAGTTGAGTGAGGACATAAACAGTGTCACAGTTTTTCCTAAGGGTTTCAGAATACTAAGGGTTGAAAGATCTGAGAGGACTGGTGGAGGGATAGCACTGCTCATAAGTGAAAGGATTCAAGTTGAAGAAATAAACTTGGCTATAGAAAGTGAGTTCAAGGAATTTCTTGTTGCTCGCATAAATACTGGGTCAGACAGCATTATAATAACTGTTGTATACAACCCACCAAGGAACCAAAATAGGCTTGAAGTTTATGAGGAAAGTCATATAGGTACTATTGAAGTCATAAACTCAGTTGTTAACATGGCACGGGAAAAAAAATGTAGGATTTTGATTATGGGAGACTTTAATCATAAAGAGATAGATTGGATAAATCTTGACCCACACAGTGGTGAGGACTCATTTGGGGCAATATTCCTAGATTGCGTACAAGGGAATTTCCTACACCAACATGTAATGGAACCAACAAGGGCCAGGGGTGGGGATGAGCCATCACTACTTGATCTAGTGTTCACAGATAATGTGTTGGATATTGAAAAAATTGAGTATGAACCACCAATTGGAAAGAGTGACCACTGTGTGTTGATGGAGTATATCATTGAAGATATTCTTCCTGAGAGTAGAGGCACTGAGGACATGAGGAGGAACTATCGGACAGGAGATTACATCAAAATGAATGAGCTTTTTACAGTTATTGATTGGAGAACCTTATTTTACAACAAATCTGTACAAGAAATGTATGACATCTTTTGTGAGAAATATGGGAAGATAGTAGATTGCTGCATACCTGTCACCAAAGTAGGTGTAATTCATGCCAGAGAGAAATGGTTCGATAATGGGTGTAAAAGAGCTAAGGAGTGGAGAGACAAATGCTGGAAAAGGTATAGGAGGAGAAAAAACATAAATGCCTGGCAAACCTACAAAAGAGCAAGAAATGACTACCTAAGTAAAAGGAGAGAGGCAGAGAGAGATTATGAGAGGGACATCACCAGGAAGGCTAAAGAAAATCCCAAGCTTTTCCACAGCTTTATCAGAGGAAAACTGAAGGTAAAAGAACAGGTTTTAAGGCTAAAGAGAGCGGATGGAAGCATCACTGAGACGGATGAAGAGATCTGCAAAGAATTGAACAAGGAGTTTCAGTCAGTATTTACAGTAGAAAATACCCCAGCCCTCAGATTGCAGTGATAGAAGCTCAAGGGCCGGTATTAGAGAACATCAACCTTACAGCCACAGAGGTATGCAAAGCGCTGATGGATTTAGATGTTCATAAAGCTACAGGTCCCGATGACATATCCCCTCATGTGCTTAAAAAATGCGCAAACACAATATCAGTGGCACTAAGTATCATATTTAAGGAGTCATTGGAGTCGGGGGAGATTCCAAGATGCTGGAAACAAGCAAATGTGATACCTATCTTCGAAAAGGGAAGGAGGGATACGGCTCTGAACTATAGACCAGTTTCCTTGACCAGCATAGTTTGCAAAGTTATGGAGAAACTACTAAGGAAACATATCTCTCTTCACTTGGAATCCTTCAACTTTTTGTCAGTGAGGCAACATGGCTTCAGAGAAGGTAGATCAACAGTAACAAACTTATTAGAATTTTATGATGAGGTAAGCCAAATCTTACAGGAAAGAGAGGGCTGGGCAGATTGCATATTCCTAGACTTCCAGAAAGCGTTTGACACTGTTCCACATGGGAGACTTATTAGGAAGCTGCAATCAATGGCTAGAATAGGTGGAAATGTTTTGGAATGGATAAAAACTTACTTAGAAGGAAGGGAACAGAGGGTTAGAGTAAGACACTCAGTGTCTGATTGGAGAAGAGTTAGTAGTGGAGTTCCACAGGGTTCAGTTTTAGGGCCACTTTTGTTCCTTGTATATGTAAATTACCTACCAGAGTCTGTAAATTCATTCATGAATATGTTTGCAGATGATGCAAAGATTGTGAAGAAAGTAAAAAACGAGAACAATGGTAGAGAACTTCAGGAGGATCTAAATAATCTGCATGAGTGGTCAGAGAAGTGGCTAATGAAATTCAATACTTCAAAATGTAAGGTAATGAGAATGGGTACAAGTGCAAGAAGGCCCAAGCTTGACTACTCGGTGGCTGGAGTACAACTTCAAGAGACGGAAAATGAGAGAGATCTAGGAGTAAACATACTGGCAGATTTGTCTCCAGAAATACATATAAATGGCATAGTAAGGGCAGCATATGCATTCTTATCAAATGTAAGGGTAGCCTTCAGGCACATGGACAAGGAAATGTTCAGAAATATTTATGTAACCTATGTGAGGCCAAAACTCGAATATGCAGCCCCCTTTTGGAATCCGCACTTGAAAAAGCACATAGCTAAGCTTGAAAAAGTTCAAAGACATGCCACGAAACTGGTGCCAGAAATAAGCAATCTCAGTTATGATGAGAGGCTGAGGGAATTAGACTTACCATCACTCGAAGCTAGAAGAGTGAGGGGGATATGGTGACAGTCTTTAAATTCCTTCATGGTTATGATAGAGTGGATAGGGATCGATATTTTGATATGGCTGGCTCTAGAACTAGAGGTCATAGTTTGAAGCTTCGTAAGAAAACTTCTTCGCAGGATGTAAGGAAATACTTTTTCAGTGTAAGAGTAGTTGATAATTGGAATTGGCTAAGCGAGGAGGTAGTTAATGCTATCTCAATCCATAGTTTTAAGGACAGGTATGATAAGTATCACTAAGTATAAAATGGAACCGATGAGGAGACGGGAAGATACGAGCTTTGGGCTCTTTCCCGTAAACACAATTAGGTAATCACAATTAGGTAATCACACACACACACACACACACACACACATACACCGCGCGTTCAGTGACACACGGAATTGCTCCTCTTAAATTTTTAACTGTTTCGAGTGACTAAGTGCTTAGTGGAAAACTTTACCATAATTTCCATAAATCTGAAATCCTGCAGAGTATTGTGAGTGCAAAAACTAATATTTGTGTAAGACGAGACTGTTCATATTAAAGGAAAAAAAATTGAGAACTTTTTCGTGAGGAAGAGAGAGAAGCTGCCGTCCAGTTTCTGCCTTGAGGGAAATCTAGAAGAGTTGCCAGAGGTGGAGCCATCACACCACATTGCCTAATTTTTTGTGTAAACTGGGGAAAGCTCTTAAGCCGTTTTACCTGATCCTGTGGTTCTATATATTGTTAAAATCAGTATCCTTCCCATTTATATTAACTAGTTAGTTAGTTTGATACACGAAAAAATTGAATAATAAAAGAAAAAAAAATTACCAAATACCCACCTGTCAACAGTACTGAGTTAAGTTGCCAAGTAGTACAGCAGTCTTATTTTCTTCATTTTTTTTTGCTTTTCTTTTAGCTTTCTCTTTTACTATTTTGTTATTTTGTATATATATTGAGTTAAATGTAAAGTCTAAATCCCGTGATAACATATCTTGGTTAGCAAGTCAGTTTATCAGTTAGGAAGAATATATAACAGAAACAGGTGGGTGCCACCTCGAACACAAATTCGAATTTTCCTTCAGGTTTGACTTTTGTTTTTCTTTTTCTTTTTATACTTAAATTACCATGGTCAAGTTTTTAAGTTAAGATGTGTGTTGCCAGAAAGGAGACAAACTGAGTCACTAAATAGCACTTATATGGAGATATAAAAATTCTGTGTGAAGGTAAATTAGAAGTTTTTCTCTTTTCTTTTCTTTTTCCTCTTTCTCGTCTTCTTTCTATATTCTGTGAGAGGGAGAACATAAAAATGAAGCCATCTCTGTCCCAAACCTCTCCCACCCATGGGTCGGGAGAAGGGGTAGTCATCAGAGGACTTAAACAGAGAATCAAGAAGTTAGAGGAAATGGTTATAAGCCTTGATGATAAAATTCGGAATATGGATGGAGAAATGAAAGAGAATGAAACACTCAGAGAACAAATAAGATCTTTGGAGGAAGCAAATAAAGCACAAGGGCAGGAGAGAAAGGAACTAGAAAAAAGAATAAAGAAGCTGGAAGGGGAAAAGAGTCAACTAGAATCTAGAATTTCTAAACAAGAAGATAAAAACAAACAGCTGAATGACAACCTAAAGGAATTAGATGTTAGTTCACTGCTCTCTTCTGAGAGAGACGAGATTGCTGCTTGGAATGTTCAGATTAAGGAAAACATTGAACAGTTCAGAAAAGAGTTCCAGGAGCTGAATATGGAAAATGATGCCATGAAAACGTCCTTTGCTGATGCACTAAAGGGGAATGTGGCAGTAAAAGAGGCTGTAAAGGTGGTGGCACTGGAAAACATACAAACAGTTGACTATAAAGAGACAGTAATCGAAAAAATGAAAGACGTTGTGATGGAAAGGGCAAACCCACTCATCAGACAGGCACTTGATAAGGAGAAGACAGTGGTAATCTCAGGTATAAGTGAATCCCAGGAGCCAACATGGCAGGGGAGACTTGAAGAAAATAAAGCTAACGTTGTAGACCTGATAAGAAAGCTTGGAGTAGTATGTGGTCCTGAGGATATTGTAAACATACACCAACTAGGTAAATATTCGAGGGAAGGAAAGCCGAGACCAACAAAAGTAACCTTTGAGAGAGGGGAGACATGTAGGGAAATATTGTTGAGAAAAAAAAGTCTAAAAGACCTTCAAGAATGCAAAGAAGTGTTCATTAGACGATACAGAACACAGGAAGAGATGGGAAAGATCAAAAACTTGTTGCAAGAGGCAAGAAGGTTAAATGATGAAAGAAATGAAGAAGAGAAGAAAAATTTTCGTTACAGAATACTTCCAGACAAAGGGGAGATAAAGAAGATAATGACAGAAGATCAGGGGATGGGGCCTCATTAAGATTGTTATACACAAATGCTGATGGATTAGCTGGTAAGGCAGTAGAATTAAAAGATAGGATTCACAACAGTAAGGCAGATATAGTAGCAATTACAGAGACTAAGTTGAGTGAGGACATAAACAGTGTCACAGTTTTTCCTAAGGGCTTCAGAATACTAAGGGTCGAAAGATCTGAGAGGACTGGTGGAGGGATAGCACTGCTCATAAGTGAGAGGATTCAAGTTGAAGAAATAAACTTGGCTATAGAAAGTGAGTTCAGGGAATTTCTTGTTGCTCGCATAAATACTGGGTCAGAGAGCATTATAATAACTGTTGTATACAACCCACCAAGGAACCAAAATAGGCTTGAAATTTATGAGGAAAGTCATATAGGTACGATTGAAGTCATAAACTCAGTTGTTAACATGGCGCGGGAGAAAAAATGTAGGATTTTGATTATGGGAGACTTTAATCATAAAGAGATAGATTGGATAAATCTTGACCCACACAGTGGTGAGGACTCATTTGGGGCAAGATTCCTAGATTGCGTACAAGGGAATTTCCTACACCAACATGTAATGGAACCAACAAGAGCCAGGGGTGGGGATGAGCCATCTCTACTTGATCTAGTGTTCACAGATAATGTGTTGGATATTGAAAATATTGAGTATGAACCACCAATTGGAAAGAGTGACCACTGTGTGTTGTTGATGGAGTATATCATTGAAGACATTCTTCCTGAGAGTAGAGGCACTGAGGACATGAGGAGGAACTATCCGAAAGGAGATTACATCAAAATGAATGAGCTTTTTGCAGTTATTGACTGGAGAACCTTATTTTACAACAAATCTGTACAAGAAATGTATGACATCTTTTGTGAGAAATATGGGAAGATAGTAGATTGCTGCATACCTGTCACCAAAGTAGGTGTAATTCATGCCAGAGAGAAATGGTTCGATAATGGGTGTAAAAGAGCTAAGGAGTGGAGAGACAAATGCTGGAAAAGGTATAGGAGGAGAAAAAACATAAATGCCTGGCAAACCTACAAAAGAGCAAGAAATGACTACCTAAGTAAAAGGAGAGAGGCAGAGAGAGATTATGAGAGGGACATCACCAGGAAGGCTAAAGAAAATCCCAAGCTTTTCCACAGCTTTATCAGAGGAAAACTGAAGGTAAAAGAACAGGTTTTAAGGCTAAAGAGAGCGGATGGAAGCATCACTGAGACGGACGAAGAGATCTGCAAAGAATTGAACAAGGAGTTTCAGTCAGTATTTACAGTAGAAAATACCCCACCCCCTCAGATTGCAGTGATAGAAGCTCAAGGACCGGTATTAGAGAACATCAACCTTACAGCCACAGAGGTATGCAAAGCGCTGATGGATTTAGATGTTCATAAAGCTACAGGTCCTGATGACATATCCCCTCATGTGCTTAAAAAATGCGCAAACACAATATCAGTGGCACTAAGTATCATATTTAAGGAGTCACTGGAGTCGGGGGAGATTCCAAGATGCTGGAAACAAGCAAATGTGATACCTATCTTCAAAAAGGGAAGGAGGGATACGGCTCTGAACTATAGACCAGTTTCCTTGACCAGCATAGTTTGCAAAGTTATGGAGAAACTACTAAGGAAACATATCTCTCTTCACTTGGAATCCTTCAACTTTTTGTCAGTGAGGCAACATGGCTTCAGAGAAGGAAGATCAACAGTAACAAACTTATTAGAATTTTATGATGAGGTAAGCCAAATCTTACAGGAAAGAGAGGGCTGGGCAGATTGCATATTCCTAGACTTCCAGAAAGCGTTTGACACTGTTCCACATGGGAGACTTATTAGGAAGCTGCAATCAATGGCTAGAATAGGTGGAAATGTTTTGGAATGGATAAAAACTTACTTAGAAGGAAGGGAACAGAGGGTTAGAGTAAGACACTCAGTGTCTGAATGGAGAAGAGTTAGTAGTGGAGTTCCACAGGGTTCAGTTTTAGGGCCACTTTTGTTCCTTGTATATGTAAATGACCTACCAGAGTCTGTAAATTCATTCATGAATATGTTTGCAGATGATGCAAAGATTGTGAAGAAAGTAAAAAACGAGAACAATGGTAGAGAACTTCAGGAGGATCTAAATAATCTGCATGAGTGGTCAGAAAAGTGGCTAATGAAATTCAATACCTCAAAATGTAAGGTAATGAGAATGGGTACAAGTGCAAGAAGGCCCAAGCTTGACTACTCGGTGGCTGGAGTACAACTTCAAGAGACAGAAAATGAGAGAGATCTAGGAGTAAACATACTGGCAGATTTGTCTCCAGAAATACATATAAATGGCGTAGTAAGGGCAGCATATGCATTCTTATCAAATGTAAGGGTAGCCTTCAGGCACATGGACAAGGAAATGTTCAGAAATATTTATGTAACCTATGTGAGGCCAAAACTCGAATATGCAGCCCCCTTTTGGAATCCGCACTTGAAAAAGCACATAGCTAAGCTTGAAAAAGTTCAAAGACATGCCACGAAACTGGTGCCAGAAATACGCAATCTCGGTTATGATGAGAGGCTGAGGGAATTAGACTTGCCATCACTCGAAGCTAGAAGAGTAAGGGGGGATATGGTGACAGTCTTTAAATTCCTTCATGGTTATGATAGAGTGGATAGGGATCGATATTTCGATATGGCTGGCTCTAGAACTAGAGGTCATAGTTTGAAGCTTCGTAAGAAAACTTCTTTGCAGGATGTAAGGAAATACTTTTTCAGTGTAAGAGTAGTTGATAATTGGAATTCGCTAAGCGAGGAGGTAGTTAATGCTATCTCAATCCATAGTTTTAAGGACAGGTATGATAAGTATCACTAAGTCTAAAATGGAACCGATCAGGAGACGGGAAGATACGAGCTTTGGGCTCTTTCCCGGAAACACAATTAGGTAATCACAATTAGGTAATCACAC